>JALJCO010011106.1:0-152540 GCA_023101725.1 Atherinomorus stipes | reverse complement strand
ACTGACTGGGATTAAAAGTTCTGATGCTGACTGGGATTAAAGGTTCTGATACTGACTGGGATTAAAGGTTCTGATACTGACTGGGATTAAAAGTTCTGATGCTGACTGGGATTAAAGGTTCTGATATTTACCGGGATTAAAGGTTCTGATGCTGACTGGGATTAAAAGTTCTGATGCTGACTGGGATTAAAAGTTCTGATGCTGACTGGGATTAAAGGTTCTGATATTTACTGGGATTAAAGGTTCTGATGCTGACTGGGATTAAAAGTTCTGATGCTGACTGGGATTAAAGGTTCTGATGCTGACTGGGATTAAAAGTTCTGATACTGACTGGGATTAAAGGTTTCCATTAAACTCTGGTGTGGAACATTGAGGATGATTTATTCGCATCATTTGTCGTATGTTGATCAGACATCAGAGACACGCAGTCGTTTTCTGTTTAAATAAAGGTGTGTTTCCGTCCTTGGTCTCCCACGCTCTCTCGGCTTCTGTTTTCTGCTGCCGTCTGTCTTTTCCTTTTGGCCGCAGATGAATCGGAGCAGTGTTCTCTGGGTCATATTGATCTTTGCAGCTACGAGCTGTTCAAACGACTGATGTGGAGAGTCCAGAAGGATGCAGACGCTCATCTCCTCCAGATGAAGGCTGTAATTCTTATTTCCTCCAGGGACATGCTGAGAAATCAACGCAGGCCTCAGTTTCACCATCTTTCAGGTTCCTGTCCGTGTTTTTATGGCACAGATGTAAGACGCAGAGTGAAGGAGTGTTTGAGGAAACCAGTTTGACATATTTCATGATTTAAATTTCAGTTTATTACAGTTTGGTTCATTTTTATTTCTCAGCACTTTTCCAGAAACAGTCCAGTTTAGTCTGGTAGTGTCAGGGGCTGGGGACAGGACCCCGCCCCCCCTCCTCCACAAGCCCATCCTGGTGCTCCGCAGGCTGCCAGCAACGAGGACTCCATGGACCCGCCAGAACCACATGATCCTGATCACAATTTAAACCAGTTCATAAATAATCACAGAGTTAAAAACCACCGGATTGGACCAGGTCCTCTCTGATACAGGCCTCCATCCCGAGTCTCCATCTGGACCAGAACCAGGAGGGAAAGCCTCCATCAGGACCAGGACCAGGAGTAAAAACATCAATCAGAACCAGAACCAGCAGGGAAAACCTCCATCTGGACCAGAACCAAGAAGGAAAACCTCCATCAGGACCAGAACCAGGAGGGAAAACCTCCATCAGAACCAGAACCAGGAGGGAAAACCTCCATCAGGACCAGGACCAGGAGGGAAAACTCCATCAGGACCAGAACCAGGAGGGAAACCCTCCATCAGGACCAGGACCAGGAGGGAAAACCTCCATCAGGACCAGAACCAAGAGGGAAAAGCTCCATCAGGACCAGAACCAGGAAGGAAAACCTCCATCATGACCAGAACCAGGAGGGAAAACCTCCATCAGAACCAGAACCAGGAGGGAAAACCTCCATCAGGACCAGGACCAGGAGGGAAAACCTCCATCAGGACCAGAACCAGGAGGGAAAACCTCCATCAGGACCAGGACCAGGAGGGGAAAACCTCCATCAGGACCAGAACCAAGAGGGAAAAGCTCCATCAGGACCAGAACCAGGAAGGAAAACTCCATCATGACCAGAACCAGGAGGGAAAACCTCCATCAGGACCAGAACCAGGAAGGAAAACCTCCATCAGGACCAGAACCAGGAGGGAAAACCTCCATCAGGACCAGAACCAAGAGGGAAAAGCTCCATCAGGACCAGAACCAAGAGGGAAAACCTCCATCAGGACCAGGACCAGGAAGGAAAACCTTCTTCAGAACCAGAACCAAGAGGGAAAACCTCAATCAGAACCAGAACCAGGAGAAAAACCTCCATCAGGACCAGAACCAAGAGGGAAAACCTCCATCAGGGCCAGAACCAGGGAGGAAAACCTCCATCAGGACCAGAACCAGGAGAAAACCTCCATCAGGACCAGAACCAGGAAGGAAAGCCTCCATCAGAACCAGAACCAGGGAGGAAAACCTCCATCAGAAACAGAACCAGGAAGGAAAACGTCCATCAGAACCAGAACCAGAAGGAAAACCTCCATCAGAAACAGAACCAGAAGGAAAAACCTCCATCAGGACCAGAACCAGGAAGAAAAACCTCCATCAGGACCAGAACCAGGAAGGAAAGCCTCCATCAGAACCAGAACCAGGAGGAAAACCTCCATCAGGACCAGGACCAGGAAGGAAAACCTCCATCAGGACCAGAACCAGGGAGGAAAACCTCCATCAGAACCAGAACCAGGAAGAAAAACTTCCATCAGGACCAGAACCAGGAGGGAAAACCTCCATCAGAACCAGAACCAGAAAGTTCCTAGTAGGGATGTCCAATATTATCGGCCAACATTGGCATTAAAATGAAATATCGAAAAACATCAGTACTGTTTTTTTCGGACCGATATTACAAAATCTCGCGAGATCTCCTTGTTCCATTATGAAATCTAACAAGATCTTGACATTTTCTGGGATTAAATGTCTCTCGTGGTTTTCCAGTTTCAACCTCCACAGACCTTTAATCCCATTCAGCATCAAGATCTCACGGGATTTCGTAACAGAACAAGGAGATCTTGCGAGATATTGTTTAGTAGAAATATCAGTCCAAAAAAACCCTGATACCGATATTTTTCTATGTCATATTTTAATGTCAATATCGGCCGATAATACCGGACATCACTGGGCCAGATGTCCAAAATGAACTCCTCGGGCTGAGTTAAGGAGATTTTGGGATCTTTGCTCTCGGAGCAGAATATAGTTGTATCTCAGAATATGAGAGATGCAACCTCACAGTTGTCTGCAGAGATCGATATCTGTTGATATCAAATATTGGGATTTAAGAGTTGGACAGTATCAGATTTTGGATATCAATAAAAAGCCTATCGAACATCCGTAGTTTAAAAGTTAAAAACTTAACTGGACAAAGCGAAGAAGAAAACTGTTGTAATGTTGACAGTTGAGTGAAAGTGTTTGCCTCCTTCCTGATTTCTTATGTTTTTGCATGTTTGTCACACTTATATGTTTCAGATTATCAAACAAATTTGACAAAGATAACTCAAGTAAACACAAAATGCGGTTTTTAAATGAAGCCCTGTGTGAAAAAGTAATTGCCCCCTAAACCTAATAACTGGTTGTTCCACCCTTAGCAGCAATTCTGCAATCATGTAAAAACCGCATTTTGTGTTTACTTGTGTTATCTTTGTCTCACATTTGAATTTTTTCGATAATCTCAAACATATAAGTGTGACAAACATGCAAAACAATTAGAAATCAGGATCACCACAGCCACACATGAACATGATGCAGAGGAAGATGATGCAGGATAGTCTTCATCATCTTCTCAGAGGAAGAGTGTGAGCAGTGGGTCAGAGCTGAGGAATGAGATAATGAGGAAGGTGAGGCCAGAATTACTGATGGAGCGAGTCTTTGTCTGGGTCGGGTCACACGGTGTCACGCATGCCGGATTAGAGAAATTAGACAGAAGCTGCATGATAGCGTGTTACATGTGAGCCCGCCTCATGCTGTTAGAGGATGGTCCGTCTCTGAGTCATGTGTGAGGGGCTGATGGGGGCAGGAGTTTTGGTGCTTCCCAGTGAGACCTTGTGTCCGTGTTTCCAGCCTGAACACCTCTCTGTAGATTCAAGCCAGCGGAGACACTGGAGGCAGAAACGCCCTTTAGGAATACCGTCTAATGCCACCAGAGGGCGCTCTGGGCTTGTGCCTTTGCTACTATCCGCGGTGCTTCATCTGTGATTTGCACGTACTTCCACGGCATATACAGGGGTTAGACAATGAAACTGAAACACCTGTCATTTTAGTGTGGGAGGTTTCATGCCTAAATCAGACCAGCCTGGTGGCAAATCTTCATTAATTGCACATTGCACCAGTAAGAGCAGAGTGTGAAGATTCAATTAGCAGGTAAAAAGCACAGTTTTGCCCAAAACATTGCAATGCATACAACATTGTATCAGAGTTCAAAAGAGGACAAATTGTTGGTGCACGTCTTGCTGGCGCATCTGTGACCAAGACAAGTCTTTGTGATGTATCAAGAGCCACAGTATCCAGGGTAATGTCAGCATACCACCAAGAAGGACGAACCACATCCAACAGGATTAACTGTGGACGCAAGAGGAAGCTGTCTGAACGGGATGTTCGAGTGCTAACCCGGATTGTATCCAAAAACATAAAACCACAGCTGCCCAAATCACGGCATTCGCTTGGCCCAGGACTTGTGCTAGATGGGCCAAGGACTACTGAACCATTCTGGAGGACCATGTGCATCCAAAGGTTCAAACATTGTATCCTGAAGGCGGTGCAGTGTATCAGGATGACAATGCACAAATACACACAGCAAGACTGATGAAAGATTGGTTTGATGAACATGAAAGTGAAGTTGAACATCTCCCATGGCCTGCAAAGTCACCAGATCTAAATATTATTGAGCCACTTTGGGGAGTTTTGGAGGGGCGAGTCAGGAAACGTTTTCCTCCACCAGCATCACGTAGTGACCTGGCCACTATCCTGCAAGAAGTATGGCTTAAAATCCCTCTGACCACTGTTCAGGACTTGTATATGTCATTTCCAAGACGAATTGTCGCTGTATTGGCTGCAAAAGGAGGCTCCACACCATACTAATAAATGATTGTGGTCTAAAACCAAGTGTTTCAGTTTCATTGTCTAACCCCTGTAGTTCCCCTATTGAATGTAGGGATGTCCCGATCCAGATTTTTTGGTTCCTGATCTGATCCAATCTTTTATAGGATTTATTCGGCCAATACCGATCCGATCCATATATTTTCACGCCCCCGCGTCTTGCGGTATAGCTCGGGTAGTGCTGTGTTTGAAATATAGTGAGAAAAAGAAAAAAAGAAGAAAAAAAAAAGAAATATAGTGGCGAGAAGGGAGTTCGTACCTTTGCTCCAAAAAGTCCATCATACAATGAAAACCTTTGTTTTCGACGACACACAGTGGTTGATCGTCTAATGCGATATATTTCACTATTCTGTGAGTTATTTTTATGGACTTCTTGCAATTCCTGGATAGCTTCTCTTTTCTTTGAAATGCCTCCGCCAGTGTTCGTTGCTGTGGTTTGGCAGCCTTCTTCTGGTAGATCCCATATTCGGTGGGGTGATTTCTTTGTAAATGACGAATTAAATTTGTGGTGTTGAACTGAGCCATAGCGGTTCCTCCATGAGAAATGTCCGGTTTACAGATTTTGCATTTAGCTGTTGGGCTATCTCTGTTTTCTAATGAAAAGTATTCCCATACCGCAGACATGTTTCATGTTTCTACTCTATGGGAGCATCGCGCTTTACGGCAGTCGTAAAGCGTGACAACACTGAAAACTAACGTGAAAAGTGGAACTTCCCCTGTCATGACTAGCGGAATGGGAATAAAAGCTCAGTGTTTTATACACCCATGAAAACCGGATCAGCCAAAGTCCGATCCTCCCAGATACTGTCAAAATAGGCGTATCGGTGGCCAATACCAATACTGAATATCTGCTCGGGACATCCCTAATTGAATGTCGCCTCGTCAGTCCTTTGGTGTGAAATTGCCTTCTCGTTTGTACTCGATCAGAATGTGCGGGTCACAAAACGTAATTGGAAACAATCTTGAGTTAATTAGTTCATTTCCACCAAGTGGTGCTAGTTGGAACCACCAGATTACAGCAACTATGCTAAGCTAAGCTAAAGTCAGTGCTGTCAGATTCAGAGAATGACTGGGTTGGTTAGAAAACGCTTCGGCCCACTTGTTCAACTCAGGGAACTGTGGGGGGAGGCTCAATTTCACCCAGAGGTGGCATATGCCTTTAATTACAGTTGTTCAAATAAAACTAATATGATACGTGCATTATACAGATGCGGGCATGAAAAAGTTCCCCTTTCTGCCAACTGCCAACCACTTACCAGCCACTTACCAGCGACTTGTCTGCTAATTCAATCACACAGAGAAATGTGCCCAGGGGAAACGATTTCAGAGCATAAATGAACGCCCGGAACAAGGACGTTTCCACACGCCAAGTTTTGACACCGTGCGTGATGACGTATTGGTGGGACAAATCGTTCAGTCAGTGCTAGTGCAGTAATAGTGCACTATTACTGCACTAGCAGTAATAGTGCACAGTAATAGTGCACTATTACTGCTCCACTTCTGGCAGAAAAAGGCGGAACTTTTTCATGCCCACATCTGTATCCAAGAACGACCTGGATTTTCTTCTCCCTGAGAATAAAATAACAATACCCCAAAACAGGGGATATTTGTTTTTTTTACACAAATGAGCGTGTATAAACTCTGTTCACACAGAACATCCTAAAAGAAACTGTCTTTAGAAGTTTTAGTCTTTTGAAAAGAAGTTTTTGAAAAAAAAAGATTTTGTTTTTTGTAGACTTTAGAAACAGCGGCCTGATTGGTTAAATATCGGCTAAATATCGGTGAGGTAACTGAATTCCGATACTCAGTTTTAAGGCCGATTTAGGCCGATTATATCGTGCATCCCTAGTGACGACTATATTCTGCTCCGAGGGCAAAGATCCCAAAACAGCCTTATCTCAGCGAGAGGAGTTAATTTCAGACATCTGGCTGTTCTGTCTGTGTGGTGGAACAAATCCTCCGAAAACATGTTTTACCTTCTTAATTATGATGTTTATGATCATTTACAGACATTTACTTGGGAATCAGAGTGATTGGGGAAGTTTTAGCAGTAACAAATAGGATATCAAAAATCTGAAAATTGTCTGGTTTTAAATAAATAAGTATGACTTATTAGGGCTGGACGATATAGAAAAAAAAGATTATCGATAAAAAAAAAAAATCTATATTGATCGATATCGATATTTATAAAAAAAAAAAAAAAAGCCATTATCAAATTAAAAGCTATTTTAGGTGCAACCCTGACCATTTAAGCTTTTGCTGAATGACTTACTTATAATAAAGATCAAATTAAGGCCGTTTTCAGACTTGCATTGCGGAACATGAGCGGTAAAGTCCATCCACTCTTTAAACAGACTCATCTTTTCAAACATGCTGCTTCCTTGTGGACTTATCGTGTCCCGGCGCTTTCATACATCAGGAAATGTTGCGGAAAAGTCGGAACAGCCCCCGCTCTCCCTTCAACTCTGTCCAGAACATTTTCTTGTGCTTTCAGCCAAAATAACGTGCCGCAACATTTCCGCTCTTGTGACATGTAGAGCAGCCGGTACATGTCCGCTACATGTCGGAGGTAAAAGACCGGTACGCATGTCTGAATGCAAATGTTATAAAGGACAGAGTTCACAATATTACCGCTTTCCAGTGCAAGTCTGAAAGGAGCATAACACTGAATTCCAGTTCAGCCTTTGCTTGGGTCTGCGTTTGTGATTGGTTTGGCGGAAGGAGTGACTGTAGTATCATGCTACCTGCTAGGCTACAGCAGAAAACTGTGTTTCTATATTGAACTTTTATTGAACCTCTTTTTTTATATTGAAAAAACCTCTATCGATCGATATATATTGATATTGAATTATCGTCCAGCCCTATGACTTATATGTTTTTTCCTCTTCATAACACATTTTTTGATTGATGCGACGTACAGTCTGGAAAATACGGTACACATGAAATAACAAGCCCAAAAGCCTGATGATATTTACAAGCAACTTGACGGGAAAACGAGCCGTAAGTCACGACAAGCGGACGTGTCAACGCTGCTGCAAGCTTAACACTGCATGTGCAAAGGCTCATGGGGAATCTGTTGGAGCTTTTTTGTCAATTTTTTTTCAGCTGCCAATTTTCTAATTGATGGAAATTTGTTGGAATGTAAGATCATTTAAGACCACAACTGTCAAATTTAAGGACTTTTTAAGGTTGTACATTTAAGACATTTTAAGACCCAGTAGGAACCCTGCATTGGAAACTCTCCACATGGTCACATGAGCGATGTAGGGACGTGTGTGAAGGGGGGGAGAAGAAAGGTGTGTCAGGTTGGTGCGAAGGGTGAGGTGGTGCATGTGTGTGGGGGAGTGAAGATGGTCTGGGGACCCTAGCTGCTCTGTTTTCACAGCTAGTGAGCAGCAGACTGTAAAAACAAAAAGAAACAAACCGCGTCAGTGCGTGCTAAAATAATTAACTACATATTTAACAGCATCAGATTGCCCTTCTATAAAGTCATGTATTTTAAATCTGTCGATCATGCATTTGTTTATTGATGAGTCAGTGTTGTTTTCTTTGTTTGGCTTTTTGGTGAAATGATTCCTGTCCACTCTGCTGCTGTTGTCAGAGGGGTGGGGGAAAGAAGTTAGGGCTTCCAGACATAAATGTTTGCTGATCCAAGGACACGGTTTAACAGGATTAAACGTGAGGAAAGGTCAGAAGACAGGACGCCGTTTATAAATAGACACATAATATGGAGATGACTCAACGGCTGGCTGTATTGAAGTGATGTCGGAGTCAGTGAAGAAGCCATGAGAAGCTTGATCATGCTGACTCATTCATCCCAGTAAAGCTCAGGGAGCTCAGGCTGAACCCCTGCCTGCTTTAAGAACTTCTTAAGTCTTGGTGTCGTAGATCGAACAAGGTGTTGGAAACATTCCTCAGAGATTTTGCTCTATATTGGCATGATAGCATCACACAGTTGCTGCAGGTCCAGGATGAGAATCTCCTGTTCCACCTCATCACGATGAGAATCTCCTGTTCCACCTCATCACGATGAGAATCTCCTGTTCCACCATTATCATGATGAGAATCTCCGGTTCCACCTCATCACGATGAGAAGCTCCCATTTAATCTCATCGTGATGAGAATCTCCCCGTTCCACCTCATCATGATGAGAATCTCCTGTTCCACCTCATCACGATGAGAATCTCCCGCTCCACCTCATCATGATGAGAATCTCCTGTTCCACCTCATCTGTTATGTGGGGATGATTGGATTACAGTGAACTGTAGGTGTGTTAGAAAATTACAGTCGTCTGAAACTCACGGTGCATAAAATAAAATATAATAACTATAAGACAAAAATATAAAAAATATAGGAATCTGCTCGATAGTCTAGAAGTCTAAACACGAAACCTAAGTTCAAATACTAAAGAAGATTACAAATTTACAATAGGGGATTATCACGCTTACCGGAAGTTCACGGATTTTGGCACTTCCTCTTCCGGGCCATGTTAACGACAGCCGTTCCTGCTCTGTTATACTGTTTAAATCGGATAAACTCCAAACATACTCAAGTTTTCATTCTAGACTGAAATGATACTAAGGCAGAAGTGGATCAAAGCGATCGATTCGCCGCGGTGAAGGGCCGAACTTTATAATAAAACACACGTTTGTTTGTCGCCGGTGGGGCACAACACCGGCACTTCACAGCATGCTAGCATTAGCCAGCTAGCGTTTACTGACGTGCTTAACATTGTGCGTCTTAAAACACACAAACATCTGAAAATCGGGTCTGTACCTCCCCGTTTCCAGTGGAACAACTGGGAACTGCCAAGAAAGGAGACGCTTTCAGATGCTTGTGTGTTTTCAGCCGCACAAAGTTAGGCACGTTATTGAGCTGGCTAATGCTAACTACCTGCTAACAGTAGTCCGCCGACTACTACTCTGTTAAACTTTGTTAATCGGATAAACGCCAATGCCAAGTTTTCATTCCAGACTAAGGGAGAAGGAGGCCCCCCCCTCTCCTCACCAGCCCCCTCCTCCCCCTCTCTCCTTTCTTGTAACCTCTCTCCCCAAGTTTTTCTGCCCATTCTTAGGTCAAACCCCCCTTTTTTTTCTCTTTTCCCCCTCTCACAACACAGAAAAAAAAGGTGCGCTGTCCGAAATTCAGGAAGTAGTGGAGCCGGCCTTTAGCCCATTGATGCTAAGGAAGAAGTGGATTAAAACGACCAATTCGCCGCGGTGAAGGACCGAACTTTATAATAAAACGACACACGTTTGTTTGTAGCCGGCAGTCTGCACAGTCGTGCTGGCAGGCAAGCATTAGCCAGCTCGATGACGTGCCTAACTTTGTGCGGCTGAAAACACACAAGCATCTGAAAGCGTCTCCTTTTTTGGCAGTCCCCAGTTAATCCACTGGAAACGGGGGGGGGCGCCGGGTCTCAGGGCGATTATGCCCGGCTAAAACGCCCTCCACTGCCTCCTTTCTCTTTGTTTTTACTTTTTTTTTTTTTTTTTTTTTCCTCTTTTTCTTCTTTTTATTTTTTTTTCTTTCCTGTGGACTCTCCCCTCCCTATTATTCTCCTGAAATTAAACCGTTTTCGAGGGGGAAACACTTGGCTTGATGAATTAAGAAGACTTTCCTCAGGGCCCGGGGGGAAGCCCCCCGGCGGGGGGGTTGAGCGCGGGGGGCCGGCGCCATGGCAGGGCCCGGGGCGGGGCGCCCCACAGAGCCCGCCCCCGGGGCCCTTGGGCCCCGGCCCGGGGTCGGGCCCAGGAGGGGCGGGCCGGCCGGCCCCGGACGGAGAGACCGACCGACCGCCCCGCCACCCCCCCCCCCTCTTTTTTTTTTTTTTTAGTTTTTTTTTTTTTTTTTTTTTTTTTTCCTTTTTATATTTTTTTTTTTTTTTACCCCCCCTCTGCAGGCCTTTCTTTCTTTCCCCCCCCCTCCTATGAAAGAACCACACCCGTTTTCAGACGCTTGTATGTTTTCACAAACGAAAAGTTGGTAACGTCAGCTAACGCGCTTGCTAACGCTAGCTGTGGTGTAGTCTGCATCATTGAAGTGCCGACTACAGACATACGCGCAACCTTGTTTTATTTTAAGTTTCGGTCCTTCACTCCGACAAATCGCTTTCATCCACTTCTTCCTTAGTGTCTTTTCAGTCGGGAATCGATGAAAACTTAGGTACGGCTGGCGATGTTTATTAGATGTACACAATGGAACAGAGCAGCAACATTGAGCCATTCCTGGCCCGGAAGAGGAAGCTTCAGATGTTTCAACTTCCGGAAACCGGAACGCGGAAGCGTGATAATCCCCTATTAGGGGGACGGGGCTTTTGCTCTTCTCAGTTTCCCCAGGAAGTAGTCGCTTTTGGGCTTTCTTGGTCAGGACTGTAATGTTGGTGTCCCAGGACAGGTCTTGGGAGATGTGGACACCCAGGGGGGGCAGACCTGATGTGGTGCATGACAGCTGCTTGAAGCACTTCATGATGATGGGGACGAGTGTGACGGGGCGGCAGTCGTGGCAGGTGGGGGATGACTTCTTCAGTACTGGGATGATGGTGGGGGCTTTGAGGCACATCGGGACGACAGCTTTTCTCAGCGAGATGTTGAAGATGTCCATGAAGACATCCGTGAGCTCCACAGCTCAGTCTCAGGACGCAACCAGGAATCTTGTCGGGACTGGGGACTTTCCAGGCGTTGATGTTGTCTTCACGCTGTCCAGTGACAACACCTGGTCGTCGGAGGTTGGAGGGATCCTCTATGCTGAAGTGCTGTTGTCTGCCTCAAAGCGAGCAAAGAAGTCGTTCAGCTGGTTCAGCAGGGAGGGGGAGTTGTCGCATGTCTGCAGGGGGGAGCTTGTAGTCCGTGATGGTCTGGATGCCCCGCCACAGGTTCCTGGAGTCTCTGACTGACCTGAAGTGGTCGGCGATCCTCCTGGAGTGCTGTATCTTGGCCTCTCTGATCCCCCGTGACAGGTTGGCCCTGGCTGTCCCTAGTCCCACCTCTGAAGACAGCATTCAGGAGCCTGTGGACTTCCCCTGTCAATCAAGGTTTCTGGTTGGCCCGGATGGAGATGGTTCTGGAGTGACGTCCTCCATGCACTTCCTCATGCAGGCCATGAAGGTCTCGGTGTACTCCTGGAGGTCTACAATGCTGTCATAAGTGGCTGCATGTCTAAACATGCTTCAGTCGATGGTGGAGAAACAGTCCTGGAGAGCCCGGATCTCCATGGCTGGTTAAGTCACCTTAACCAGCGGTCTGTATGCAGGAATTAGCATAACAGTGGAGTGGTCTGAGGCTCCAAGGTGGGGGAGGGAGAGGGCTTTGTAGGCTCCCTTCTGAGTAGTGTAAAAATTGTCCAAGATGTTGTTACCTCATGCAAGTTGACATGTCCATGTAGTTGTGGAAACACACTCTTGGGGTTGGCATGGTTGAAGTCCCCAGCCAACATGTTCAGTGCCTCACTCCTGTTGTTGGTGGAGCTGGGGGGGATGTAGACGGCTGCTAGCAAGATCGCAGTACATTCCCTGAGCAGGTAGAATGGCCGGCACTTGATGATCATAAACTCCCTCAATGGTGAACAGTGTGTGCAAACCACCACAGCGTCGCAACACCAGACATCGTTGATGTATGCATACAGTCCCCCGCCACGAGTCTTCCCCCCCTCGATCATCGCTCTGTCTGCCCCGAAGCATGTTAGCCGTTTAGCTAGCTGGATAGCATGGTCTGGGACGCTGATGTTGAGCCAAGTGTCCACAAACACAAGGACACAACACTCACCCACAGACTTGCAGTGTGTCAGGAGTGGACAGATGTGGTCCAGTTTGTTGTCCAGCGAGCGTACGTTGGCCAGGGTGATGGATGGGATAGCCGGCCGGTGTGGTCTGGCGGCTAATCTAGCTTGGATACCACCACGCCTCCCCCTCTTCTGCCTCTTCAGGCTCCGTCCGTGGCAGCTCCATTGCGGGCTGGGTACAGGTGTGGGGATTGAGTGGGGCTCCGGACCAAACCGTAGTCCCGTAGCGTTTCCGCGTCCGCCGGAGTTATGTCCTTGTTTCTGCAGATATTGAGGAGAAACTCTTGGGAATATATGCGCCTATAGACGTGAGGGCACGATGAGGACGATGACGGACAAACACACACGAACTTGGCACACAAAAACATGTTATATCGGGAGCAAGCGAGGCTGCTGCGTGTACAAGAGCTGCCATCTTGAAGTGCTGTATCAGTATTTTTACTAATGATATCTCGTGAGACCTTGTTGTTCTATGAGCACCAGTTCAGCATGCAGAACGTCTCTGCTTTCCACTGATATCTACGTGCATCTGCAGGTTCGGGTTCAACTTTACACACAGTGGAAAGTTTCTGTGTCCAGATTTTTATGAACCGCTCAGTTGTCTTTGGTTTTAATCACTGACATGTTCATTTTTCATATGCTCTAACCTGTTGTCATATACTCCTTTAAATGTTTCTGTCTCCGGTTTTCTTTGTTACCTGTGAACTGAGGTGGATGGTTTTTGGTGTTTGCAGTCAGGAAAGTTTCCTTCTTTAATTGCATTAGCAACCCACACAGCTGGACGGCTGTACTGGCCTGTCCTGGCGGTGATGGATGGTGTCTGAACGTGTATGTCAGCCATAATTTACCGTGGAGGTGAACCGCAACTGCCAGGCCTATTGAATGGTTGTAGTTACGGGGCCATATGTTAACATGAGCACGCTGCTGGTTTGTGTGTGAAGCGTCGCAGTAATGGCCAGAATGTCAGAGCTGTGAACAGATGGCTGCTCTGTGCACGTTGTTCATTGCTGTCCAGTTTTATTAACCGTGGGAGGCTGCAAGGGAGGGGGGGGGGTCATGGGTAAAAATCAATGTTTTGTCCCTGACATTACATCAGTGATGCTGAGGTTTCAGCTTTCTGCATAAGCTGCAGCCTTACAAACAGAAGCGACTTCGTATGACAACAGAATCACAAATATACACCTTGATTTTATTTCCTCTGACATTTCATTCTGGTTTTCATGTTTGGATCTGCAGCTCTTGCAACCATAGAGTGGACTAATTTAAACTCAGGTTACTTTATGCTGATATCGGCATTAAAATGTGATATCGGAAAATATTGGTATCAGGTTTGTTTGTTTTTTCCTGTATTTTTACTAACAAAATCAGATCTTGTCCAGGTCCAGGATGTAGAAAATAGGTTTTGGTGATTCCGAAATTTTCCCTGTCAATACAATACCAGTAGTTTATGGTATTTTTACATCAATACCACTATTGATACCGATACTTTTTGTCCCTTCAAAGAAAATCATATGATTTTACAGTTTGCATTAATATCTTTAATGCAGGGCAATATTAGAGACAACTAAAACTACAGAACAGATGCACTGGAAAGAAATACATTTAAAACAATACATGACACTCACCGGCCACTTTATTAGGTATACCTTGCTAGTACCGGGTTGGACCCCTTTTGCCTTCACAACTGCCTTAATACTTGGTGGCATTGATTCAACAAGGTACTGGAAACATTCCTCAGAGATTTTGCTCCACATTGACATGACATCATCACGCAGTTGCTGCAGATTTGTCGGCTGCACATCCATGATGAGAATCTCCGTTCCACCACATCCCAAAGCTGCTCTGTTGGACTGAGTTCTGGTGACTGTGAAGGCCATTTGAGTACAACGAACTCATTGTCATGTTCAAAAAAACAGTCTGAGATGATTCCCGCTTTATGACATGGCGCGTTATCCTGCTGGAAGCAGCATCAGAGGATGCTACACTGTGGTCATAAAGGGATGGACATGGTCAGCAACAATACTCAGGTAGGCTGTGGTGGTTAAACCGCCTTGTTGGTACTAAGGGAGCCCAAAGTGTGCCAAGAAAATCTCTCTCACACCATTACTACCACCACCACCAACCTGAACCGTTGATACAAGGGAGGTTGGATCCATGCTTTCATGTTGTTGACACCAAATTCTGAACCTACCATCTGAATTTGTTCGCAGAAATGGAGACTCATCAGACAAGGCAACATTTCTCCATCTTCTATTGTCCAATGTTGGTGAGTCTGTGTGAATTGTAGCTTCAGTTTCCTGTTCTTAGCTGACAGGAGCGGCACCCGGTGTGGTCTTCTGCTGCTGTAGCCCATCTGCTTCCAGGTTGGATGTGTTGTGCATTCAGAGATGCTCTTCTGCAGACTTTGGTTGTAACAAGTGGTTATTTGAATTACTGTTGCCTTTCTATCAGCTGGAACCAGTCTGGCCATTCTCCTCTGACCTCTGACATCAACAAGGCATTTGTGCCCACAGAACTGCTTGCTGGATATTTTCTCTTTTTGGGACCATTCTCTGTAAACCCTAGAGATGGTTGTGTGTGAAAATCCCAGTAGATCAGCAGTTTCTGAAATTCTCAGACCAACAACCATGCCACGTTCAAAATCACTTAAATCACCTTTCTTTCCCATTTTGATGCTGGTTTGAACTGCAGCAGATCGTCTTGACCATGTCTACATGCCTAAATGCATTGAGTTGCTGCCATGTGATTGGCTGATTAGAAATTTGCGTTAATGAGCAGTTGGACAGGTGTACCTAATAAAGTGGCCGATGTGTGTATGTTGATGAGTAAATCAAACAAAAATAAGATTAAAAACCTCTGTCAATTATCAAATAATTTAAGAACATGTTAAGATTATTTACATTTATTCAGTAGAAAACGTTCAAATATAAAATGTAATATTATAAATTTAACAAAACATAATGTTCGATAACCTGAAAGATACCAAAACATCATCATCATCACTAACAGTAGCAGCATCATCATGACATCTGATAGGCTACCACCATCACGTGATACAGAAGCTAGAATCTGGCTGCTTTCACATCATTTCATTGTCTAAAAGTCTCAGAAGTGGAAACAAAGTTCATGTTTCTGGTTTATTTGCTGTAATGTCCAAATCCAGCATGGCCGCAAATCAAGCCCTGCAAACTGATTGGCATTAAAACCACAAACATCTAATCATGGCTTTTCTGGATCAGACTCAGAAACAGTTCATCATCTGATGTCTTCCTTCTCATGAACCAGAAGAAACCGTTTATAAAATGTGAATACCTGCTGACTCTAACCACAATCACCTCCAGCTGATCGCTTCTGTCCTTCCAGGCATTTGGCCAGGCTTACTCAACCCAGCGTAAGGTAGCTGAGGACGGGGAAACCAATGAGGAGACGTTGCTGCAGGAGTCCGCCACCAAGGAGGCCTACTACGTGGGCCGCCTCCTGGAGCTCCAGTCCGAGCTGAAGCACAGCCGGGCCACGGCCTCCAGCGCTCAGGCTGACAACGAGCACATGAGCGCTCTGCTGCAGGAGCTCAGGGAGGTACGGTGTTGCTGTGAGGTCATTATTATTGTGCCATATCATGTCCTACCCTACTGGATTATGTGGTTTTACATTGTATTTTTTGCAGTGTATCGTGCTGAATTGTACTGCTTTCTTTAAATGTAATTCAAAAACACTTTTATTGGCTGACTTTCCACCAGAGCGAGGTCATGTCAATTTACTAGAATCTGGAATTTCTTTGTTCTACTTTTAGTTATTTCTATTTGGCTATGTGGTGTTTGAGGAACTCTATAAATAAATATAGTATGGTATATTGTACGGTATCTCACTGTATCATATCATTCTGTATCATGTCGCATTGTCTTCTATCACATCACAGCGTGTCTTATCATGTTGTACCATATCATATTGTACCAGGCCATATAAAAATTGTATCTCACTGTATCATATTATAGATATTTCAGGGGGTGTCCTGGTACATCTTAGTTATGTTTCAGCGGTAATGTGGTAACACTGACCCCTGAATATAATTTTCAGATTTTTCAGATGAAGCTGCTAGCTGCCTGATGTTATGTTGGTTAGCAGGTCAGAAGGGTCAGGATCCTGTGTTTTGCAGGTATAAATGCCAGTCCGATCCCCGGCTGCAGACACTAGTTCTAGGGATGTGGAATGTCACCTCTCTGGTTGGAGCTGGTGCGCGAGGTTGAGCGGTTCCAACTAGATAGTTGGACTCACCTTGACACACAGCTTGGGCTCTGGAAACACCATCCTGGAGAAGAACTGGACCTGGTTCCAGTCTGGACCTGATTTCACTTTGGAGTCGCTCCCAGTGAGAGGCGCGGGGCAGGTGTGGGCATACTCATTGCCCCCCAGCTTGGTGCCTAGACGTTGGGGTTTACCCCAGTCGACGAAAGGATAGACTCCCTCGCCTCCGGGTGGGGGGACGGGTCCTGACTGTTGTCTGTGCCTATGCACCGAACAGAGATCAGAGTACCCCCCTTCTTTCTGGAGTCCTTGGACGATGTGTTGGAAAGCGCCCCTTCTGGGGACTCCATGGTTCTGTTGGGGAACTTCAATGCTCACGTGGGCAGCCAATCATGACCTGGAGGGGCATGATTGGGAGGAACGGCCCCCCCTGATCTGAACCCGAGTGGTGTTCTGTCGTTGGACTTCTGTGCTCATCATGGATTGTCCATAACGGACACCATGTTCAGGCATAAGTGTCCACATGTCCATCTGGCATCAGGACACCTTAGGCCGCAGTTCCATGATCGACTTTGTAGTCGTGTCATCGCACTTGCGGCCCCTTATTCTGGACACTCGGGTGAAGAGAGGGGTGGAGCTTCCACTGATCACCACCTGGTGGTGAGTGGGCTCAGATGGTGGGGTAGGATGCTGGTCAGACCTGGCCGGCCCAAACGTGTCATGAAGGTCTGCTGGGAACGTCTGGCTGAGTCCCCTGTCAGAGAGAGCTTTAACTCCCACCTCCAGGAGAGCTTCACCCATGTTCCAAACTTCCGAGGGAGGCGGGGGACATTGAGTCGGAATGGGCCTTGTTCCGTGCCTTTATTGCTGAGGCTGCTGGTTGGAGCTGTGGCCGTAAGGTTGTCGGTGCCTGTCGTGGTGGTAATCCAGAACTCGCTGGTGGACACCAGCTGTGAGGGATGCCGTTGAGAAGAAGAAGGAGTCCTACCGGGCCTTCCTGGCCTGTGGGACTCCAGAGGCAGCTGACAGGTATCGGCGGGCAAGCAGAGTGTTGCTCTCGCGGTCGCTGTGTCAAAAACTCGGACATGGGAGGAGTTTGGTGAGGCCATGAAGAACGACTTCCAGACGGCTTCGAGGAGATTCTGGTTCCACCATCCGGCGGCTCAGGAGGGGGAAGCAGTGCACCGTCAACACTGTGTACAGTGGGGATGGTGGGCTGTTGACCTCGACTCGGGACGTTGTGGGCCGGTGGAAAGAATACTTCGAAGACCTCCTCATTCCCACCAATGCATCTTCCGAGGAGGAAGCAGAGTTTGGGGACTCAGAGTGGACTCTTCTGTCACTGGGGCTGAGGTCACCAAGGTAGTTAAAAAGCTCCTCGGTGGCCGGGTCCTTGGGGTGGATGAGATCCGCCTGGAGTTCCTCAAGGCTCTGGATGCTGAGGGGCTGTCTTGGCTGACGAGCCTCTGCAGCATCATGTGGATGTCGGGGGCAGTACCTCTGGACTGGCAGACTGGGGTGGTGGTCCCCTCTCTTCAAAAAGGGGGATGGGAGGGTGTGCTCCAACTTCAGGGGGATCACACTCCTCAGCCTCCCTGGCAAGGTCTATTCAGGGGTCCTGGAGAGGAGGGTCCGTCGGATAGTTGAACCTCGGATTGAGGAGGAGGAGTGTGGTTTTCGTCCTGGTCGTGGAACAGTGGACCAGATCTACACCCTCTTCAGGATCCTGGAGGGGGCAGGGGAGTTCGCCCAACCAGTCTACATGTGCTTTGTGGACTTGGAGAAGGCGTTCAATCGTGTCCCCCGGGGATTCCTGTGGGGGGTGCTCCGAGAGTACGGAGTGCCGGACCCCCTTGTTCCAGCTGTCCGGTCCCTGTACGACCGGTGCCAGAGCTTGGTTCCCATTTACGTCTGTAGGTCGGATCCATTCCCGGTGAGTTGTACTCAACTAAGGCTGCCCTTTGTCATCAATTCTGTTCATAACCTTTATGGACAGGATTTCTAGGCGCAGCCGAGGTGTTGAGGGGATCCAGTTTGGTGGCCTCAGGATCGGGTCCCTGCTTTTTGCAGATGATGTGGTTTTGTTGGCGTCATCAGGCCGTGATCTCTAGCTCTCACTGGAGCAATTCGTAACTGAGGGTGACGCAGCTGGGATGAAAATGGGCACCTCCAAATCCAAGACCATGGTCCTCACCTGGAACAGGGTGGAGTGTCCTCTCCAGGGACGAGGTCCTGCCCAGGGTGAAGGAGTTCAAGTATCTTTGTTCTTGTTCACGAGTGAGGGAAGGATGGAGCGGGACATGGACAGATGGATCGGTGCGACGTCTGCAGTGATGAAGACTCTGCATCAGTCTGTCATGGTGAAGATTTATCGGTCACCTCCCTGGTGAGGTGTTCCAGGCACGTCCCACCGGGATGAGACCCCGGGGGAAACCCAGGAACCGCTGGAGGGACTACGTCTCCCGGCTGGCCTGGGAATGCCTCTGGATCCCCCGGATGAGCTGGTGGATGTGGCCGGGGAAAGGGAAGTCCAGGCTTCCCTGCTGCCCCCTCAACCCGACCGCCGATTAGCGGAAGAAGACTGTTTATCAGCTGTTTTCTAGCCAGCTAACACACCCACTATACGACACGTCCATTATACGACACGCCCACTATATGACACGCCCAATATACGACTTGTCCACGATAAGACATACCCACTGTGTTGTTTCTGTGCTATAAACAGCTTGCACCTCCATTTCTCTGTTTGCTCTGTCTCAGCAGAGTCACGAGATGTTGGAGCTGCAGCGGAGTCGTATGCGAGAGGAGATCAGGGAGTACAAATTCCGGGAGTCCCGCCTTCTCCAGGATTACACTGAGCTGGAGGAGGAGAACATTTCTCTGCAGAAACTGGTGTCAACACTCAGGCAGAGCCAGGTAAGGTCAACCATTGTGCATTAGGCAGCTGGTGGGTAAACTGTATCACCCATCTTTCCCTGAAATGCAGCCTCTGCCAGTGGGAACAGTGTGTCCAAACCTATGATGGTGTAGTAGTGTGTCTCCAAGTAACTCCTGAAAATGATGACTGGAACCAGTTCCCACTGCTCCAGAACAGGACTCTGGTTTATGCTCCTGATTCTGTAGGGGGATAAGAAAAGTGGACCAATGGTGGTTTTCTGGGTGGGTGGGTGGGTGGGAGGTTGTTAAACCCTGATCCAACTAGTGAGTTCAGACAGACCGAAAGAGATGATAAAAGTTACAGTCCTCAAAATTATTCATACCCTCCAATTAAAGAAAAAGCTAAATTAACAACAGTAATTCAAATAAGAAGAAACTAAAGAAACTAATAATAAATAAAAATTTACAAAATTATTATTGAGTGAAATAAAATATTGATTTGAATTTTGTTTGAAAATAACAATTTAAAAAAACCAACCAAACAAAATTATCCCAGACACATTAGAGCACCTTTCCCATGAACAGTGGACCAACATTCCTGTCAACAAGCGCAGACGTCTGATTGGACGTTACAGAAAATACCTGACAGCAGTGATTGTCTCAAAGTGTTGCTCAATAAAATTTTAGCTTCGGAGCCCCATCATGCTTGTTTACTTGTTTTATATTTTGTTTGTTTGTTTTTAATATTTCTTTCATACCACAATTCAAAATCCATGTCATGATTTTCATAGAATTTTTATGTATTATTACTTTTATTAATTTAATCTTATTTCACTGACAGCTGATTTTTTTCCTTCTTTAATTTGAGGGTAAACCATTGAGGGTATGAACTATGCCACCATTATACCACATGCCTCTGGGTTGCAAGCTGCTAATATTGGTAGAGTTGGCCAATAGCCGTCTGCAGCAGCAATAATCTCCCTTTCCTGGGCGGTTGGATTATTTTTTTCGGCTTTGAGACGAAAAATGTTAAAATGAAAGGAAAAGAAGACGCCTTCGACTCAAGCTTAACGTTATGTTACAGACATGAGCAGATGCACGTAACATTACGAAACTAGCGATTTTTTACATATTTGTAACCAAACTGTCTGTAATACATTAAGGCGACTTTGAAATAGTGATTTTCATATTTTATTAAAGGCCTCCTTCCACTGAAAACCCATTTAACTTGCTCCTTCTGAAATACGGAGGGTTTCCCCTTGTTTACTTACACATGCTGACTTGCTAGCGTTGCGTTCCCCCCAGTCGGCTGTGCTTCCTCATCAGAGAAACAATACGAAGAGAAGAGCGAATCGGGAACAACCTCGCACTTCTACGTAACATTGCAAATAGCGTATCCCACGTGGGGTTTCTATCTGTCCATTGGAAGGCAGGTAACCCTCCACTACACACTAGAAGTAAAGACGGCACGACTGTAGCTTCGGAGTTGAGAAGCTAATTAGCTAACTGTTTGTTAGCATGGCGGAACAAACTTGTCTGTCCGCTCTATTTCCTGTCTGTAGCGAAATAAGAGCGGGCGGCGGAGCTTCCTTCATACACTGACGGGAGCCAGCCAATCAGACGGAAATTCATGAGAAGGACCCGGAAAAGCCTGCCGTTGGACCACAAGCCTCTCTTCTAGTATACAAATACAGCTGGATACTAAGCAACCAGAAGGTTTTTTTAAACAGAAACGATGCAGAATGCATCCAATAATAATGGAGAACACAGAAATATTAATGAAATGACCATGGAAGTACAACTTTAACAAAAAAATACTCACATTTGTGTGTTTCTTTGGCTGCTGATGTCATCATTTTGTCCGTATTTGGCATGGAATCGTGGGTAATATCGTACTACATGTTTTCTAGTGTGCCCCTGGAAAATGTCCTTGTGGAGGGCCAGATAGTAGGGCTGTGCGACATACTGATATGGTATCGTGATATGATGTTTACATGAGAGAGATATGATATATACACATATCACTATATCGCGGTATTAGTTGTGCAAATTTTTTTTTGCTTTATTTTTTTGTAATGATCCGACTGCACCTCGACTGACTACAAAGGGGTCACCTGATTATTTAATAAAGGTGGGATAAAAATATCAATACACTGAAATATCGTGATATTTTCATGTGCAGATACCATATCTATATTTAAAAACGCAGGATCAATCTATTTATCTAATGAAATCTAGCGAGATATCATCGTTTTGTTGCAAAATCTCATGAGATTTCACAAAATAATGCAAGATTTTGTAACAGAACGATTAAATCTCATGGTATTTCAGGAAATTTCATGAGATTTCGCAACAAAACGATGATATTTTGTGAGACTTCATTAGTAAAATACATCGTTACCGCACTTTTAAGTATAGATATGGTTTCAGCATATGAAAATATCACAATATTTCAGTGTATCAATATTTTTTCTCACCCCTATTATTTAAACTATCTGGAAGACAATCCTCCCTAAGACTTTTACAAAGAAATCATAAAAACCAGCCAACTATCTTTAATTACTTCGATTTAACAAACATTTCTAACCAGTTGTCAGTTCCATCACTGCAGTGGAGCGATACCTTTATGCTAAACATGTTTTAAAAGACAGGTGTTTGATATGAAATGAAACTTTCAGACAAATTAGGGTAAAAATACCGGCATACATCGTATATCGTCATCTAAGATAAATATATCGGGACCAGAACCAGAATCAGGACCCCACTACCCCTTCACATGAATGGCAACGAAGGGTTAGGGCTGAGGGGGGACTGGAATTCCATATCCTATACGTTTGTGATTGATCAAATGTTTTTCAGGTGGAGTATGAAGGCCTGAAACATGAGATCAAGGTTCTGGAGGAGGAGACGGAGCTCCTGACCAGCCAGCTGCAGGACGCTCTCCGCCTGAAGGACATGTCGGAGGCTCAGCTGGAGGAGGCGCTGGAGTCTCTGAAGAGCGAGCGTGAGCAGAAGAACCACCTGCGCAGAGAACTGGTCCACCACCTCAGCATGTGTGACGTGGCCTTCACCGGCAGCGCGCACCTCATCTTCTCCTCCGCCCCGCCCAGCGGCGCCGCCACCCCGACAACGCTGCTCTCCCCGAACACGGAGGAGCCCACGAGGTGGAGGACACGCTCACAGAGACGACGACACAGCTGCAGATCAGCCGTCCTACAACATAATGCTCTGTGATCTTCCAGGTGTAACGGCCACCTTCAGGGTGGGACCGCCGCCGTGCCGGCTGCAGGGTCCACGTCCAGAACCAACGGGGAGTGCCGAGGGCCGGGTCGGAGAGCTGAGGGGGGGGCTACGGCAGACCTCTTCAGTGAGATGAATGTGACAGAACTGCAGAAACTGAGGCAGCAGCTGATGACGGTGAGTCTGAGCTGCACGGTGGAGGTTCAGAGCTGGTCGTGACAGATGCTGGATCAGGAACAGATGATGGGTTTATAGACGAGCAGACCCAGGAGGGCTCAGTGGGGGCACCAGGCCCTAATGGCTGACCCACAGGGGGGATGCCACCATTCCAACACTGAAATCAAAAATCTTCTTACAGGTCTTTAAGTTTCAGTTATTTCTATCTATTGATGCCAAAATGAGGAGCAGGGAGCTTTCCCAACATCACACACAACTGAGTTAAATCACTTTGTCTTCATTGGACTACAAAAGGGACTAAGGACAGAACACCAAACCATCTTCTGTATCCACTTATTCCAAACCAGGGTCATGCTGCTAGAGGGAGGTGGACAGGTACACCTGGACTGGTACACCTGGACTGGTCACTGGTCCATTACAGAACCAACACAACTCTTATACACTGTTCTCACTCCTAGAGAGACTTTAGAGAGAGCAGTTAACCTGACATCATGTCTTGGCTGTGGGAAGCAGCAGGAGAACCTGGCAAGAACCCACACATGCACGGGGGAGAACCCAAATATGTAGGAGGAGAATCCACACATGCACAGAGACGTTAAGGAGAACCCACAGATGCACAAGGAGAACCCCATCTCTTATTGTTTTCTGTTTTCTGCGTCTCCCTTCTTCGTTCTTCCTGTCGGGTTCAGGTGTAACCACATGGAAAAACAGAATAATAATAGTGAAGTTTGGAGGGGAGCCTTAGAACCACAGAGCAAAGATGTTTGCTGCAGCACGTTAACCAGACCATGACTCTGCTGCCACGCTGGACAGGACAAGATGACATCGCTGCATAAAAATCGAATAATGATAGTGGGGTAATGCACGGACTACGATAAGGGCCATTGAAGACAAAAAAATTCTGAGAAAAAAAAAAGTCCGAATTCTGACTTATTTTTAAGAAATTGAATAAAAACTTCCCGAAAAAAGAAAATTTTATGTTCTAGAGAAACATCAGAATTCTATTTTTTTTAAAGAAATTGATCAAAAACATTTCTGCAAAAATGTTTTAAAAAGATTATATTCTGGGGAAAAAAAATCAGAATTTTGATATATAAATTTAGAATTATAAAAAATCTCCCAAGACCCACTATCATGTTCTGGAAAAAAGTGAAGAATTCTGACGTTCTTGGAAAAAAGAAAAAACCCTCCTGATTTTTTTTTTTCATGTTCTGGAAGAAAGAAAAAAGAAAAATATGTTCTGACTTTAATCTCAGAATTCTGAGAAGAAAGTTCAGGAGATTTTTTTTTTCAATTTCCTAAATAAAAGTCATAATTCTGATATTAAGTTAGAATATGATTTTTTTTTTTAAGTAAAAAAAATCTTGGAAAATAAGAAAAATCATTAATGTTCAGAATCAGAATTCTGAGAAAAAAAAAGTCATAATTCTGACTTTTTTTTCTCAGAAATTGAAAAAGACTTTTTTTTTCAAATAAATTGAACCCCCCCCCCCCCCCCCCAAAAAAAAAAATTCATGCTCTGAGAAAAACAAGTCAGAATTCCAATATGAAAGTCAGAATGATTTTTTTTTTTAAGAAAGTGAAAAAAATCCCCCCTAAAAAAACTTAAACTTTACTGTTCTGAAAAAAGTCAGAATATTCTGACTTTTTTTTCAGAAATGAAAAATAAATAAATAAATAAATAAATGATAAATAATTCTGACTTTTTTTTAAGAAATTGAAAAAAAAATCCCTGGGGAAAAAAAATTATGTTCCGAAAAAACATGAAAATACTGACTTTAATTCCATATTTATTACTTCTTTTTTTTTTCTCAGAATTCTGACTCTTTGTCAGAGATAAAGCCAACCAACAAACAAACTAACAAACAAACTCCTGAAAAAAAATGTATTTAATGTTCTGGGGGAAAAAAAAGTCTTGGATTAAATCAGAATTCTGACTTTAATCTCAGGATTCTACTGTTTTTCTTCAGTGGGTCTAACCCTTTTCCGTGGTCTCCGGTATCTGAGGGCTGTGACAGTAAACGGGGGTCATGCGTGTTTCCCGTGACTCCCTGCAGGTTGAACGGGAGAAAGCGGCTCTGATGGCGAGCCTGCAGGAGTCCCAGACTCAGCTCCAGCACACGCAGGGAGCCCTGACGGAGCAGCACGACAAGGCCCGCCGCCTCAGCCACAGAGTCTCCGCCCTGCGCCGCTCCCAGACCCCGAAGGAGCCAGACAGAGACGAGGAGGAGGCCGAGGAGGAGGAGGAAGCTGCGGAGGACAAGACGGAGGTCCTGAGTAAAAGTCAGGTGTTTTCCTTCCAGACTCCTGGACTGGAGATCCTGCAGTGTAAATACCGTGTGGCGGTGACGGAGGTGGTGGAGCTGAAGGCGGAGGTGAAGACTCTGAGAGAGAAGCTGGCTCACTGTGGGGAGGGAGCACCGGAGGAGAAGCCCAGGAGGTGCAGCCAGCTCCAGAGGCTGGAGAGACAGGTGGCCTCCCTGGAGAGGAGCTGCCGCGAGGGTCAGGAGAAGGTACGGCTGGTCCAGCGTCGTCACTAGAGAGACGAGGGAGACGTACGATGACCAGACGAGTTTCTGTTTCCTCCCAGATTTCTGCCCTGGAGGCGGAGCTGAAGGCGGCCCGGTCAGCGTCCTCAGAGAGCCAGGCGGCCCTGAATGCAGCACAGGACGAGCTGGTGACTCTGAGCGAAGAGCTCGCCCAGCTCTACCACCATGTCTGCCTCTGCAACAACGAGACGCCCAACCGGGTCATGCTGGAATACTACAGGTGGGTCCTGCTGGACTACTGCAGGTGGGTCATGCTGGACTGCTAAAGGTGGGTCCTGCTGGACTACTACAGGTGGGTCATGCTGGACTACTGCAGGTGGATCCTGCTGGACTACTACTGTTGAGTCCTGCTGGACTGCTAAAGGTGGGTCATGCTGGACTGCTAAAGGTGGGTCCTGCTGGACTACTACAGGTGGGTCATGCTGGAATACTACAGGTGGGTCCTGCTGGACTACTGCAGGTGGGTCATGCTGGACTGCTAAAGGTGGGTCATGCTGGACTGCTAAAGGTGGGTCCTGCTGGACTACTACAGGTGGGTCATGCTGGACTACTACTGTTGAGTCCTGCTGGACTGCTAAAGGTGGGTCCTGCTGGACTACTACAGGTGGGTCATGCTGGACTACTGCAGGTGGATCCTGCTGGACTACTACTGTTGAGTCCTGCTGGACTGCTAAAGGTGGGTCATGCTGGACTACTACACGACTCACCCACTAGTTGTATAGTGTATGTAACTATATGAAACACCCACGATACAACACGAACACTATATGACATGTCCACTGTACGACACGCCCACTATATGTGCCAGGAGCCAGTCGTATAGTGGGCCTGTCGTATAGTGGACATGTAGTATAGCGGGCCTGTCATACATTGGGTGGGTTGTATAGTGGGCGTGTAGTCTTTCTGGGACTGTCGTATAGTGGGCGTCCTGACTAGCGGGCCTGTCGTATAGTTGGTGCATCATATTGTGGGCGTGTTGTATAATGGGCATGTCGTACAGTGGATGTGTCCTAAAGTGGGCCTGTCATATGGTGTGTGGGTCTTAAAGTGGGTGGGTTGTATAGTGGGCGTGTCATATAGTGGGCCTGTCATACAGTGAGTGGCTTGTAAAGAAGGGTGGGATGTATAGTGGGCGTGTCATATAGTGGGCGTGTCGTACAGTGGACGTGTCGTATAGTAGGCCTGTCGTATAGTGGGCATGTTGTATAGTTAGCCTGTCGTATAGTGGATGTGTCATATAGTGGGCCTGTCATACAGTGGGCGTGTCGTATAGTGTTCATGTTGTATAGTGGGCCTGTCTTATATGGGTGTGTCCTATAATGGGCCTGTCATATAGTGGGCATGTCGTACAGTGTGCGTGTTGTATAGTGGGTGTGTCGTATAGTGGGTTGGTCGTATAGTGCACTTGTTGTATAGTGGGCGTGTTGTATAGTAGGCCTGTCGTATAGTGGATGTGTCATTACTGGACCTGTCATATTGTGGGCGTGTCGTATAGTGTGCATGTTGTATAGTGGGTGTGTCATATAATTGGCCTGTTATAAAGTGTGCGTGTCGTACAGTGTGCGTGTTGCACAGTGAGTGTGTCGTATCGTGGATGTGTCGTATGGTGGGTTGGTCGGATAGTGGGAGTGTTGTTTAGTGGGCGTGTTGTATAGTGGGTGTGTTGTATAGTGGGTTGGTCTTATAGTGCACTTGTTGTATAGTGGGCGTGTTGTATAGTAGGCCTGTCGTATAGTGGATGTGTCATTACTGGACCTGTCATATTGTGGGCGTGTCGTATAGTGTGCATGTTGTATAGTGGGTGTGTCGTATAATTGGCCTGTTATAAAGTGTGCGTGTCGTACAGTGTGCATGTTGTACAGTGAGTGTGTCATATTGTGGGTGTGTCGTATAGTGGGTTGGTCGTATAGTGCACTTGTTGTATAGTGGGCGTGTTGTATAGTGGGTGTGTCGTATAGTGGGTTGGTCGTATAGTGCACTGGTTGTATAGTGGGCGTGTTGTATAGTAGGCCTGTCGTATAGTGGGTGTGTCGTATAATGGGCCTGTCATATAGTGGGCGTGTCGTACAGTGTTCGTGTTGTATAGTGGGCGTGTTGTATAGTAGGTGTGTCGTATAGTGGGTTGGTCGTATAGTGCACTGGTTGTATAGTGGGCGTGTTGTATAATAGGCCTGTTGTATAGTGGATGGGTCATTAGTGGACCTGTCATATTGTGGGCATGTCGTATAGTCGGTGTGTCATATAATGGGCCTGTCATATAGTGGGCGTGTAGTACAGTGTGCATGTTGTATAGAGGGGGTATCGTATTGTGGGTGTGTCGTTTAGTGGGCGTGTTGTATAGTGGGGTGTATAGTGGGTGTGTCGTATAGTAGGTGTGCCGTATAGTGGGCGTGTTGTATAGTGGGCTGGTAGTATAGTGGGTTGGTCGTATAGTGGGCGTGTTGTATAGTGGGTTGGTCGTATAGTGGTCATATAGCTTGATTTAAAGTTAAAAACAAAGAGAGAACACCAGGTCTTAAAAGAGGCTATGCAGATGTGGGTTCCTTAATAAAAACCATGTAGATTAGGGATAGACTGATACAGACTTTTTTTGGGCCAATAACAATACCGATATTTTTTCATCAGCATCAGCCGATGGCCAATACAACTTTCCAATATTTGGGGCCAATACTGCATTTGACTCCCAGTTTAATACAATGAAGTATACAACGAAAAGTAATTTAAACTTGTGATACACACATCTATATATGACTGTAAATTTGCTATCCAACATGGTAAGGCAAAACAAAATAAAACATTATCGACCAATACTGGCATTAAAATTACATATCTAAAAACATTGGTATTGGTATGGGTTTGTTGGGCCGATATTTTTACTGAAGAAATCTCACGAGATCTTGTTGTTCTGTTACAAAATCATGCGAGGCCAGTCCGGCATGTATAAATTCTGCATTAAAATGTGATATCGGAAAATATCAGTATAGTTTCTTTGGACTGATATTTTTATTAGAGAAATTTTATGAAATCGCTTTGTTCCATTTAAAAATCTTGCGAGATCCGTCCACATGTTTAAAATCTGCATTAAAATATGATATTTGAAAATATCGGAATCTTTCTTTGGACAGAGATTTTTACTGTTGAAATCTCGTTCCATCGGCGTTGGTCCAGCATGACTAAAGTCGCTGTTATCCTGGAAGAACTTCATATCCCAGCATTCCTTTCAGAGTCATGTGACTACGGTGCAGCTGCTGCTGCTACAGACTGACTTGCTTTGAAGCTGCTTACAATATGTCTGGTTTTAAGTTAAGTCTGGTTAAGTAACCAAGTTGTCAAAAACATTATAATTAGCCACATGTTGGCTATGTCCAAATGTCCAAAATGAACTCCCCTGGCTGAGTTAAGGAGATTTTGGGATCTTTGCTCTCGGAGCAGAATATAGTTGTCTCTCTTTCAGACTTGCACTGGAAAGCGGTAATATTGTGGACTCTGTCCTTTTTAACGTTTGCAGTCAGACATGCGAACCTGTCGTTTTTTACCTCGGAGATGTAGCAGACATGTACCGGCTGGTCCCCATGTCATAAGAACGGAAATGTTGCGGCACGTCATTTTCACTGAATGCACAAGAAAATGTTCTGGACAGGGTTGAAGGGAGAGTGGGGCTGTACTGACTTTTCCGCAACATTTCCTGATTTCTGAAAGCACCAGGGATGCAATAAGTCCCCAAGGAAGCAGCATGTCTGAAAGGACGGAGTCCGTTTAAAGAGCAGATGGACTTTACTGCTCATGTTCCGCAGCCTGAAAGCAGCTTCAGAATATGAGAGATGCGACCTCACAGTTGTCTGCAGAGATCCATATTGGTTAATAATGGATATCGGATATTGGTAAAGAAAATAAAAAAATAAAATAATAATAATAATATTGAACATCCCTAGTTTCCAGTACTTTTGTTTGTGTTTATTTGGCAATAACTGATTTATTTCTTAACATATCATTTTAAACCAGCATGTCCAAGTGCTAGACTAAAATATTTAATAGGGATGTTTTAAATTGGCTTTTTTTTTTTTTTTTTTTTACCAATATCCGATGTTGCTTGACTCTTAATTTCCAATATCCACTATCAACCGATGCCGAACTATGTAGATAACTACGAGGTTGTATCTCTCATATTCTGAGAGATAGAAAACAACACAGATATTTTCCAATATCACATTTTAATGCCAATTTTATACACGTTGGACCGATCTCGCCAGATTTTGTAATGGAACAACAGGATCTTGCGAGATTTCTTCAATAAAAATACTGGTCCCAAAAAAACAATACAGATATTTTCAGATATCAAATTTCAATGCAGGTTCTATACATGCTGAACTGATCTCACAAGATATTGTAGTGGAACAACAAGAAATCTTCAATAAAATATATATCGGTCCCAAAAAAAGATACCAATATTTTACGATATCACATTTTAATGCAGGTTTTATACATGTTGGACTGATCTCGCCAAACTTTGTAACAGTACGGACATCCCTAATATTTCCATTTTCTCCTCCCAGCACGCACAGCTGCGTGTAAACGCCCCGTGTTGCATATTCATGGCAGCAGAAGTACTTTCTGGACAGGACGGGTTATTTTGCATCTTTGAAAAGTTGTCTTAACCTGTCTTTACGTCTTTAAACATGTCTGTAACGGGACCAGTATGATCCGTCCAGGTTCAGGACTCTTGTCTCTGTCTTCCAGGCAAGGCCGAGGGCTCCGTAGCCTCAGTGCCAGCCTCAAAGCCATGTCTTCAGACAACAGCAAAGTCCTCCTGACCCCCCGCCTGGCCCGGCGGCTGGCGGCGGTCACGTCCACCCCCGGGGAGTCCCGGAGTCCCTCTGAGTCTCCGTCCAAAGAGCCCCTGTCCGCAGAGGGCAGGAGGGAGGACAAGGAGGCCGAGCGGACGCCTCCCACCCGCTCACCTAGCATCAGTGCCTCGTCATCGTCATCGTCTTCATCCTCGCCTGCCCTGGAGCCGCCCGGTGAGCTGCGCAAGGAGCCCATGAACATCTACAACCTGAACGCCATCATCAGAGAGCAGGTAGAGGATCGCTCCCGCGGAGTTAGTCCCAGGAAATGTTGGGTTTATTAACTCCTCAGTTTCTCCTCTCTTCCCTCCTGTCACTCACAGATGAAGATTCCCCATCATCTCCCTCCTCCCTCTCTTCTCCATGTGAAGCACCGCTAGAATGCGCTAGGCCATGTTTTGTCCTCCTGTCCGTTGTGTGGTCACCTCCTCTCCCCTCCATCTGTGGTGTTGTAGGTGAAGCACCTTCAGCGGGCGGTGGACCGGTCCCTCCAGCTGTCCCGACAGCGAGCTGCAGCCAGGGAGCTGGCCCCCCTGCTGGACAAGGACAAGGACAGCTGCATGGAGGAGATCTTGAAGCTCAAGTCCTTACTCAGCACCAAGAGGGAGCAGATAGCCACACTCAGACTGGTGCTGAAGGCCAACAAGCAGGTAAGTCTGGAACATCCGATCAGAACAAGGAGGAGAGTTAAAGGATGCTGGAGTTAAACTGAGCTGCTATGTGTAGAGGAGATTCTCATCAGGATGAGATGGAACAGGAGATTCTCATTATTATGCGGTGGAATGGGAAATTCTCATCATGATGAGGTCAAACAGGAGATTCTCATCGTGATGAGATGGAACAGGAGATTCTCATTATGATGCGGTGGAACGTGAGATTCTCATCATGATGAGATGGAAGGGGATATTCTCATTATGATGCAGGGGAACAGGAGATTCTGATCACGATGAGATGGAATGGGAAATTCTCATCATGATGAGGTGAAATGAGAGATTCTCACCATGATGTGGTGGAACTGGAGATTCTCATCATGATGGGGTGGAACGGGGAGATTCTCATCATGATGAGGTGGAAGGGGAGATTCTCATCATGATGGGGTGGAACGGGGAGATACTCATCACCATGAGGTGAAACAGGAGATTCTCATCATGATGAGGTGGAACGGGAGATTCTCATCATGATGGGGTGGAACGGGAGATACTCATCACCATGAGGTGAAACAGGAGATTCTCATCATGATGAGGTGGAACGGGAGATTTTCATCACCATGAGGTGAAATGGGAGATTCTCATCTTGATGAGGTGAAACAGGAGATTCTCATCATGATGAGGTGGAACGGGAGATTCTCATTATTATGCGGTGGAATGGGAAATTCTCATCATGATGAGGTCAAACAGGAGATTCTCATCGTGATGAGATGGAAGGGGATATTCTCATTATGATGCAGGGGAACAGGGAGATTCTGATCACGATGAGATGGAATGGGAAATTCTCATCATGATGAGGTGAAATGAGAGATTCTCATCATGATGAGGTGGAAGGGGAGATTCTCATCATGATGAGGTGGAACGGGAGATTCTCATCATGATGGGGTGGAGACGGGAGATACTCATCATGATGAGGTGAAATGAGAGATTCTCATCACCATGAGGTGGAATGGGAGATTCTCATCATGATGAGGTGGAACGGGAGATTTTCATCACCATGAGGTGAAATGGGAGATTCTCATCTTGATGAGGTGAAACAGGAAATTCTCATCATGATGAGGTGGAACGGGAGATTCTCATCTTGATGAGGTGGAACGGGAGATTCTCATCACTATGAGGTGGAATGGGAGATTCTCATCATGATGAGGTGGAACGGGAGATTCTCATCACCATGAGGGTGGAACGGGAGATTCTCATCTTGATGAGGTGAAACGGGGAGATTCTCATCTTGATGAGGTGGAACGGGAGATTCTCATCTTGATGAGGTGGAACGGGAGATTCTCATCTTGATGAGGTGAAACGGGAGATTCTCATCTTGATGAGGTGAAACGGGAGATTCTCATCTTGATGAGGTGGAACGGGAGATTCTCATCTTGATGAGGTGGAACGGGAGATTCTCATCACCATGAGGTGGAACGGGAGATTCTCATCTTGATGAGGTGAAACGGGAGATTCTCATCATGATGAGGTGGAACGGGAGATTCTCATCTTGATGAGGTGGAACGGGAAGATTCTCATCATGATGAGGTGGAACGGGAGATTCTCATCTTGATGAGGTGGAACGGGAGATTCTCATCACCATGAGGTGGAATGGGGAGATTCTCATCATGATGAGGTGGAATGGGAGATTCTCATCATGATGAGGTGGAACGGGAGATTCTCATCTTGATGAGGTGGAACGGGAGATTCTCATCACCATGAGGTGGAATGGGAGATTCTCATCATGATGAGGTGGAATGGGAGATTCTCATCATGATGAGGTGGAACGGGAGATTCTCATCTTGATGAGGTGGAACGGGAGATTCTCATCACCATGAGGTGGAATGGGAGATTCTCATCATGATGAGGTGGAACCAAGGGGCAAACTCCGCCTCAGAACAGTGAAGCTCGCTAGCTTGTTGGAAATAGTGTAATCCTCCCTTCATCCACTAGGGGCTGGCTCCAAGAGCGAGCAAATCCCCATAGACTCCCATGTTAAAAACGCCAACTTCACAGCAGAAATAAACAGGTTTACAGCCTGATTCAAAAAATCATTTTAGGTTTATTAGGTCAAGTTTACCTTCATGTCAACTGTGAGGGGGGTGAATTTTTTTATAACTCATTCGTTTAGATGTTATTTATTCTTCAAATTACACATACTTAAGGGCGTGTCCTTATGATTGACATGCGGCAGACCGGAAGCTCCGCCTGCCGACCGGAGGCTCCTAGCTAGCTCCTTCTTTGCTCTTAATAAGGTCTCAGTTTGTTACAGAGTCGCACAACGGCGGTGTTTAGTCAACGAATTGCAAGTCTAAGCATGTCTTACCTTAACCATGCCGCTTAGGGGGCTTATCTTTGTTAGCTCCTCTTAGTTTCGTGTTATCTCAGTTAGCGTTTAGCCCACAGTACGTCAGCTGTCAATCATTTGCCCCGCGGCCGCGCTGTGCCCATTTTAGGATTTTCCTGGAGTGACGACGTACGTGACACGGCAAGATGGCGACGGTAAGACACGCCCAACTGGCTTCACATTTCTCTATTCAGAAGAGACCGGAAGCTACGTCCAGTAATTATATACAGTCTATGGGTAGAACGGGAGATTCTCATCTTGATGAGGTGGAACGGGAGATTCTCATCTTGATGAGGTGGAACGGGAGATTCTCATCACCATGAGGTGGAATGGGAGATTCTCATCATGATGAGGTGGAACGGGAGATTCTCATCATGATGAGGTGGAACGGGAGATTCTCATCACCATGAGGTGGAATGGGAGATTCTCATCATGATGAGGTGGAACGGGAGATTCTCATCATGATGAGGTGGAACGGGAGATTCTCATCACCATGAGGTGGAATGGGAGATTCTCATCATGATGCGGTGGAACGGGAGATTCTCATCATGATGAGGTGGAACGGGAGATTCTCATCATGATGAGGTGGAACGGGAGATTCTCATCATGATGAGGTGGAACGGGAGATTCTCATCACCATGAGGTGGAATGGGAGATTCTCATCATGATGAGGTGGAACGGGAGATTCTCATCTTGATGAGGTGAAACGGGAGATTCTCATCATGATGAGGTGGAACGGGAGATTCTCATCATGATGAGGTGGAACGGGAGATTCTCATCTTGATGAGGGGAAACGGGAGATTCTCATCATGATGAGGTGGAACGGGAGATTCTCATCACCATGTGGTGGAACGGGAGATTCTCATCATCATGAGGTGGAACGGGAGATTCTCATCATGATGGGGTGGAATGGGAGATTCTCATCACGATGTGGTGTAACGGGAGATTCTCATCTTGATGAGGGGAAAGTGAAAGTGTGTTGATACAACTATCGGAGTGTATCTGACACTGTACGAGTGATTAAATGCTACATTAAGTTTTCTGGATGAGCAGTCAGTTTTGAGCCTGTTTAGGCAGTTTTTAATCCTCTCAACTAGCTGTTGCTCAGGTGCTAGATTGAGATTTCAGAACTTCATGACACAGATTGCATGTTTGTTTTCCAGACAGCAGAAGTGGCGTTATCCAACCTGAAGAGTAAATACGAGGCGGAGAAGTCCATGGTGACGGACACCATGATGAAGCTGAGGAACGAGCTGAAGGCCCTGAAGGAGGATGCCGCCACCTTCTCCTCTCTGCGAGCTATGTTTGCCACCAGGTCAGTGATCATGTTTCTCCAGCTGCACCTGCTGAACCTCGTGTTAGTGTTGTAGTCAAGATCACACCACCAAGACCAAGACATTATTTACGACCGAGCACTGAGACCCAAACATTACCCAGGCTTTTACAAGGTTTTGGCTGGTCCCCAGTAGGGATGGGTATTAGCAAAGACTTCAAGATATGATACGTATCACAATATGGATCACGACATGTATCACGATACGTGGGTCATGATACAATACAATATTGCGATATTGTGACACTGATATATTACAATATTCTAGGCTCTTCAGAGAAATTTAAAATGCAGCTTGAAAAAAAAAGTTGTGAACATACATCAGATGACTGAAACAATAAAATGTGTCAAAATCAGTGAAATCCAGTTTCTCCATGTCCCATTTATTAAACTTGGACAGGTTTCTTTGCCACTTGGATCTCATAATAAAATCGTTTACAATCGTGCCCCTGAACATAAATATTTCTCACTTTAGAAAAACCCAAATAAAAAAATAAAGTACTTTTGAAAACATGGAATAAAACTGAAATAGTAGAAATGTACACAAATTCATGTGAAATCAGTAAAACGGTAAAATAAAGTAGTATATGAGTATATGAAAACGCACATTAGTGCGAAAAAAAACCTTCTAATCTCCAACAATTGGGTGGTCTATGAAAACCTGGGCACACATGTTAACTTGTACTTTCTATTGTGTGTAAAGTTTAACCTGAACCTACAGATGCATGTAGATATCAGTGGAAAGCATAGACTTTTATATATCAGTACTAAAGGACTGACTTTTCTACGTTATGGACAGTTGCAAATAGAACAACAAAATGATGGGAGATTTCGTCATTGTATTATTGATACAGCGCTTTTTAACGTCAAAACGATATCACAGAGCAACAAATCTCGCAAGAATTCATCGTTGTGATAAAAAAAATCTGCGATTTCATTGGTAAAAATATCGATACAGCATTTTTTAATGTCGATATGTTATCACAAAATAAAATCTCACAAGAATTCATCATTGCATTACAATGATAAAAATTTAGATACAGCTATAGATACATATAGCATATATGTATATTATGTAACATATATGTATCTATAGATACATATAGAGTAAAAATATAGATACAGCGCTTATACAGCGTCGATATGTAATCACAAATCAACAAAGTCTTGTGAGGTTTCATCGTTGTATCACTAAATCTTGCAAGATTTCATCAACGTACTAAGAAATCTCTCAAGATTTCCCGAGTAAAATATAGATGCAGCACTTTTTAATGTTGATATGTTATTGCAGAATAAAATTTCACAAGATTTTATCTATAGATGCACTGATCCAGTTTTTACAATCCAGTCCAATTCCGATACCTGGGCTGAGCATATCAGCCAATACCTATCCGATACTGCTGCATCAGGCTTGACATACACATTTAGCCTTCTTATAAAAAAAAAAGTAACAAATTAACAAAGATATAAATGTACTTGTTATTATTTATTAACAAATAACAAAGTGTACTTTTATTATGATATTGATTAAAACAGAAATGACCAAATCGGACAAATTCATCCGATATCCGATCCAGCTAATTTGTCAGGATCGGAGCCGATATCAGATCCGGGTATCGGATTGGTACGTCTCTATTTTCATTGTTGTATTACTAAATCTTGTTAGATTTCATTGTATTATAGACAAGTTTCACGGCTGAAACCATGGGAGCCGCCTTGTCTGCTTGTTTCTGCCAAGGGCTTCCGGTTACCACGGTTACAGGATATTTTACACTGAGGACATACGCAAATCAACAACACACATAGGAAGAGCTCCCGAACTCAATGACTGAAAAGTGGATATTGTTAAACCCAAAAAGCGTCTTGGACATTTTGTGCCGTACGTTGCTGCAGCAGCTTGTGAAAACAGTTAAATATGAACGTTGTAAACTGAGCGAACTCACCATAGGACGGCAGCCACGCAGCTACGTGACCGACCACCAGGTGCAGCCGCTGTCTCAGACTCTCCATTCTCCTTAACTCAAAAAAAGAGAGAAAAAAATCCACCGTAACCACCATTCAAGCCTTCTGACAAGAATCATCCAGACTCTGGCTCGGTGTTGGACATTTGTCTTCGTGGACACTAAACTGCCGTGTGTGTCGCTATCAACACACAGCCGACTGCGTCACCATGCAAGTCTGTGGCGTTCCTGTTTATCACCATAGGACTCAACAAAGTACAAAAATATATTGCTAGTCGTAACATCAGGTCCTTTCATGACATTATCCTCCCAGTTCAGTGTCGTAGCAGGTGAGGAAGTAATAAAACATGTTCTTTTAGAAGAAATAAATGAGAATGTTTCCATTTTAGAGACATCACTATTCAGTGTAAATGAATGCTGATATTATCGACCGGAAGCGCTTGGCAGAAATTAATTGACTGCGGAAGTAAAACAGATTTGACCGTGAAACTTGTCTATAAAATCTTGTGAGATTTCGTTAGCAAAAATATCGATACAGCGCTTTTTGATGTCGATATATCGCAGAACAAAATCTCACGAGATTTCATTGCTGTATTACGAAATCTCACAAGATTTTGGTTGTAAAAATATTGACAGTATTGACAGCGCTTTTTAATGTCTATGATATCGCAACATAAAATATCTCAATATTTTAGTGTATCGGTATTCTGTCGAACCCCTAGTCCCTAGTCTCTGTAATGTCTTGGTTTTGTCTTGGTCCCTAGTCTCGGAAATGTCTTGGTCTCAGTCCCTAGTCTCGGTAATGTCTTGGTCTCGGTCCCTAGACTCGGTAATGTCTTTGTCTTGTCTTGGTCCCTAGTCTCAGTAATGTCTCAGAAATGTCTTGGTCTCGGTCCCTAGTCTTAGTCATGTCTTGGTCTCAGTCCCTAATCTTGGAAATGTCTTGGTCTCAGTCCTTGGTCTTGGTAATGTCTTAGTCTCGGTCCCTAGTCTCTGTAATGTTTTGGTCTTGTCTTGGTCCCTTGTCTCAGAAATGTCTTGGTCTCGGTCCCTAGACTTGGTAATGTCTTTGTCTTGTCTTGGTCCCTAGTCTCAGTAATGTCTCAGAAATGTCTTGGTCTCGGTCCCTAGTCTTAGTCATGTCTTGGTCTCAGTCCCTAATCTTGGAAATGTCTTGGTCTCGGTCCTTGGTCTTGGTAATGTCTTAGTCTCGGTCCCTAGTCTCTGTAATGTTTTGGTCTTGTCTTGGTCCCTTGTCTCAGAAATGTCTTGGTCTCGGTCCCTTGTCACAGAAATGTCTTGGTCTTGGTCCCTAGTCTCGGCAATGTCTTGGTCTCGCTCCCTGGTCTTTGTAATGTCTTGGTCTCGGCCCCTAGTCTCAGTAATGTCTTGAGCCCCGTTTCCACCCCCGGGTCTGGGTTGGGTCGGGTTGGGTTGGTTGGTTTTGGTATGGATCTGTTGATTTCATGTTGCATCCCCACAGCAAACTGCACCCTTATCCTGGAGGCGGAGTATTAACTGGATAGTGCTGCTACGTGATTGCGTGACATCATCGCCGTGCAACACCTTTAACCAGAGCGCCAAACCACATGTGACAGAAACAAAGGAGTCACTCCTGTTTTTACGCCGGGTTACGCAGAAGTAACAGATTTTTCAACGGATCAATGGATTGCTGTGTGTTAGTTCCACCTCTTTGGTCTGGAACAGTTAAATTAGTACCCCAAGTGAAGGTTACCAAAAAAGTAGGCTGGCTTGGGTCGGATATAAGGTCACTCGTCCCAGGTTTTATCTGTGGAGATGCAAAAAAACGTCGACTGTTCTAACCCGACCCAGACCCGCTGGTGGGAATGGGGCTTTGGTCTCTGTCCCTGGTCTCAGTAATGTCTTTGTCTTGGTCTTGTCTTGGTCCGGTAATGTCTTGGTCTCTGTCCTTAAGTCTCGGTAATGTCATGGTCTTGTCTTGGTCTTAGTTCCTTGTCTTGGTAATGTCTTGGTCTCAGTCCCTGGTCTTGGTCCGTTGTTGCCCCCTGCTGTTTTTTTCTTGTCTTTTCTTCTTCTCCTCCTTTTCTTCTTCTCCCCTCTCTTTTTCTTTCTCTCCTTTTTTCTTTCTCCCTCCTTTTTCTTTTCTTCTTTCTTTCTCTTCCTGTCTTAATGTCTTGGTCTTGGTCCTAGTCTTGGTAATGTCTTGGTCCTGGTCTCGGTAATGTCTTGGTCTCTGGTCCCTTGGTCTTGGTCTTGGTAATGTCTTGGTCTCGGTAATGTCTTGGTCTCTGTCCCTGGCCCGAAGTCTTGGTCCTGGTTCTGGTCTCAGTAATGTCTTGGTTCCTGTCCCTAGTCTCGCTAATGTCTTGGTCCTAGTCCTGGTCTTGGTAATGTCCTGGTGTCGGTCCCTGGTCTCTGTAGAGTTTTGTCCTTGGTCCCTGGTCTCAGTAATGTCTTGGTCATGTCTTGGTGTTGGTCCCTGGTCTTGGTAATGTCTTGGTGTTGGTCCCTGGTCTTGGTAATGTCCTGGTCCTGGTCTTGACTACAGCGCTACCTCATGCCTCCTCCAGGTGTGACGAGTACGTGACCCAGCTGGATGAGATGCAGAGGCAGCTGGCGGCAGCTGAGGACGAGAAGAAGACTCTCAACTCGCTCCTGCGAATGGCCATCCAGCAGAAGCTGGCCCTCACCCAGCGCCTGGAGGACCTGGCCTTCGATCAGGAGCTGTCTCACCGCACCCGGGGGGGCAGGGGAGTCCGCGGGAAGACCAGCACCCCCAAAGTAAGTCCCTCGGCCTTGGCTTCGGCCTCCAGCCTAATCCAAGGCTCCACGACGGCTTCGGCCCCCAGCAGCACCCCCTCTGCCGGCCTCTCGAGCCCCCCATCGGGTCTTTTTGAGGACCCCCTCAGCCCATCAATGGTCAGTGCCGCTGCTGCCGTACTGGCCTCAGCCCTCACCTCCCCCAGTTCACTCAAACCCCCCCGCAGTCCGTCCTCACCTTCAGCCGGCCCCCCACCAGAGAGCCCTCCCTCCCCTAGAAGCCCCTTCCTCCCCTTCCATCCAGACCCCATCCTCCCCCTGAGGCTGGCCCACTCCCAGTGGACCCTGGGGGTCCGGACGTTTGTGGTTGACTCCCACAGTTTCAGTGTCGACATCTCCCCCACCCTCCCCCGCAGCACTGGCCTCTCCAGGCTCTATAGCTCAGATTCTCACCCCTCCCCCTCCCCCCAGCACTACCCGGCCCACCCAGCCCGGTTCCGCTCCCTCCTCCCCCTACAGGACCCCCAGTCTGGGGCTCACCCGCTCACGCCCCACATGGAGCCCCTCTCCTCGAACTCGGCCCCTGTCCAGCGTAGCGCGCTCCTCCGTCCTCTACACATCCTCATCCCCTTACTCCTCCTCTTACTCCCCCTCCCCCTACTCCTCCCCCACCTTCACCCCGTCCAGCTCCTACCTCCCCTCCACCCCCTCCACCTCCTATGGCCACTCCAGCCACTACACCCCCCTCTACCCCAGATACTACAGCTCGTACCGGCCGCGGGAATGAGCCGCCCTGAGACCGGAGGCTCACAGAGAGGAGGACATGTTGGTTTCCTGCTTCATGTGCCTACGCCTCGGCTCGCGGGTTCTGAATGTTCGGTGACTTTGCTCAGGGATTTGACATAAGGAGCACAAGCGGCCCCGCCTTCCTTTTATTCTGAGACTGCTGATTGGTCCGCACCTGGACGCTCACGGACTTTTTACTGCAAGTTTTTAGCATTTAGATTCTCCACCTCGTGCATGATTAAAACCAGACTCATACTCATAAGACACATTAACCCCCCCACTGTACTCTGTAATATCCACAGTCTGTAATTTATACACACACAGAACCACACACACACACACCTCTGACTGCATCTGTCCTCTGCTCATGATGGTTTTGGAAATGAGTAGTGGGACGAGTACGGCGTGCATTTTAGGACATCCTCATCCCCACAGTCAGGACAAAAGTTTTCGGTAAAAAGTTGCTAGTCTTTTGTTTTATGTATTTATTTATTTTACTGTTTATTCATAAAAACTCAATCAGTGCAAAGCAGATGTCCAAACAGCAGTTAATCTTCAGCATATCTGGTATGGATTTGGACAAAGAACTGATTATAGATGATGGAGGGAAAAAAAGAACAAAACAGACAAACAGAAAAGGAAAAAAAGAATAAAGTGACAAATATTGAACAGCAGAACAAACTTACCAGGGATGGAACATGGGCACAGTTAACAAAACAAAGATTTCACAGTTTAGAGATGCATTATAGGATGTAGCTACTCCTGCAAAGTCAAAATGTAAGCTTTTGTAACTTTGACAGTAACTAGAAAAAGTGGATTACTGCGTAGGAATTTATATTTATGAATCAAACAGCAGAACAAACGTACCGGGGGGAGAACAACGGTTTCCCTGACAACTATTGTCCTGACACCTGATGACCTGAGGAGGTCCTAACACGCACACCGTAGATGAGGTCTGTTTCTGGCCTCCTCAGAGGCTTTTATATCCTCCGGAGCCACTAGAGGGCGCCATTTCCTCCAAGAGTTCATTCTCCACCTGTTGTCGTCAGCTCCACCTTCCACCCGCTGGTTTATCATCGTGCATGCTCGTGTTCGGATGCTCGCAGACTTCAGACCTGCCTCCCTGCCGGGGAGAACTAGATCTGAGGCGGCTGCAGGAAGGCTCGGACCAGAGGAGGAAATCCTGACTCCGTCCACAGACCGTCCTGGTTTCACGGTGGTTCTAATACCTCGGACCCGCTCAGAAACCGGCCTCTCATTGGCTCCTCATTTCTCCTTGTGATGGATTTTCTGTTGAAATTCTCATTTGAGCCGAACATGAAGATGTTGGAGGAGCTGAAAGCTGCAGCTCAGCACACATGATGCCGTCGTCCCTGTGTCTGTGTGTGCCTTACAGAACCAACTGGACCTGGACCAGAACCTTCACAGCGTAGCCTAATAAACCACAACCTGCTCGGACCTTCCTGATTTTCTCTCCTGTACTCAGGCTAATTTTTATCCTGTGTCCTCATCCTTCTTTGTTGTTGATCCAGAGTATCTGTTTATCCTGAACTGAACTCCTGTATCGTCCTGTTATCGGTCCAATCTGGAGCCACGTATGAGGCATGGGGCAAAAACTCATCTGACAGGCTGACAGCTCCAGATGAGACGGAGGAACCTGAGCTGAAGAGGTTTCTGGTTTACAGGAATAAAACCTGAATCCCTCACTGCTGGCTGGACTGATCAGTTTGAACAGACGTTCCACTATTTAGTTCCAGGAAGTATCAGACAGCTGCTTTACTTCTGCTTTTAGTCCAGATGATCAGATGATACGGTGGTTCCCAACATGGGGTCCCCGACCCCCCACTGAGGTCCCCAAGAGCCCAGCGGGTCCCTGAGGTGTGATGGTTGAAAGGAAGGCCTCGTCCACATGAGGATGTTTTTAATTAGGCGATGATAAAGATTTTTTTAGGGGCCGATACTGATATCTTCTCATCAGCCTCAGCTGATGGCCGATACAACCAGCCGATATTTGGGGCCAATACTGCTATTACCTCCCAAATTAATATAATTATGGATACAATGAAAAGTAATTTTACACCTCTTTTGATATAAAGAAAGAATAAAGTACTTCAAATAAATATATAAAAAAGGAACAGTTCACTTATAAACAAATATTAAATAAAAATATTAAACTTGTATACACACGCACACATATATGCATATATATGCATATATGTAATATATATATATATATATATATATATATATTATATTACTTTCAAATTTATATAATACTTTACAAATTTGTAATATATATATATATACATATATTACAAGTTTGAAAGTAATTTTACAACTCTTTTGATATAAATGACTTTCTACATATATATATATATATATATATATATATATATGTCTTTAAATAATGCCGAGTGGGGGTATGAGCAAACACACCCGATGTATTGGCCAGTGCCAAAATACCAGCAATGCAAATATCGGCCATGTATCAGTCTCTCCTTACTTTTGATCAATTGAACATTTTGTTGACGTGAAAACGGCATTTTTGAAGCCTGAAAATGTTTATTTTGTAAACCAGGTCCCAAAGTGAATAAATGGGGGTCAAAAAGTCTCTTTTACATTGATATTCTACAGCAAACATCCCCAGTAGCTCACTGTTGCCCCCTAGTGGCCACAATCTTCACAACTGCATTCCCAGTGAATCAAAGGTTCAGACTTTTTCTTTATTTGTGAAAAAAAAACGGCGTATTTACTTTTTTCTTGGGCTCCACACATCTTTTAGTTTTCCGTCTCTTGCAGCTCATCAGGAGAAACTCGATTCCAGCAGAAACAATGATGCAAGAAAACTTAGAAGATCCAAAGAAACATTTTAATTTTCTGACATTCAGGAGTTTGATGGTTGAGTGGAGCAGACGAAAGCAGATCAGGATGGGACCTGGATGTTAGGAAACCATGTGACCTCCTCTCTGTGACACCCCCACCCCCACCCCCACTCTGTCTCTGTGATCTGATCAACCAACCAGCACGTGAGCAGGTATAACGGGTGAAGTCTGTCAGATGTGGTTTTCTGCCCCAGCGTGAGGCGTTTCTGTCAGTCTGCAGCGGTACTGGTGACCCAGTTACGGGCTGATAGATGGAGATTCTCCAGAACCGTCTCAGGAGCTCAGGTCAGAAGGTCTCAGGGTGGAGGACTCTGTCTTGGTTCAGGATCTCTGGAGTATGTTCCCAGTTTCTGTTCACTGTGGAAGTCTTGCAGAAGAATGTGCCCCCTCGGTATTTTTCCAGATTCGTTGCCTCGCGACGTAGAATCAGGATGGATTGTTTGAAAGTTTGAACATGACTACAACTTTGTGGATGTGATTTTCTTTTTAATTGTGAAACAAACAACAAATAAGACAAAAGAACAGAAGACAGCTGTGTGCGTAACTATCCACTCCTTGAGTTGGTACTTTTTCCTATTTTCATTCCTATCTGACTGAATTATTCCCCTAAGAAATGGGACAACCCTTCTAAATCCTCACGCGTCACCAGCAGTCGTCCGTGTTACAGTAAACTGACATCACGGCTGTTCCTGGAAGACTTCACAATGCCGTCTGCAGCAGCAATGATCTCCCTTTCCTGAACGATGGGCTCTGACCTCAGTAACTGGTCAGACACACCTGGATTGATCAGTTTATCCAGTAATGAGAGACAGGAAACAGAGGAGCTACCGTAACTTCAGGAAGTCGTGGAATGGTGCGTACCATCTGGATTCTTTTTTCAGCTTTTGGCTGAAAAACAAAAATGAAAGAAAAAGACGCCTTCCACTCAAGCTTAACGTTACGTTACAGGCATGAGTAGAGGCACGCAACATTACGAAACTGGCGATTTTTTTGGGGGGCAACCGCCATTCCAACATTCCTCCACTCCGACATGGATCCCCAACTGTTGAAATCATAACACTTAAATTTCTGTCAAATGTCTCATCATTGCGACAGCTGGTGTTCGGGTATGTCTAAAGGTCGGAATAACAGCACGTAACCCATTTTTTCACATTTGTAATAACAAATGTATTAACCGACAGCCCCTCCCTCTCAGGCTAACGACCGCCTCGTTCTTCAGCTTATTCAGCTTCAATGACTCCTTCAGAGCTCAGAAGCGGTAAAAGTTAAACCAATATTAACCCTGGTTTTCCAACGTATACTATCCAAAGCTCTTACCGCGGAGTACTTCCTTTTCACGCTGCATCCACCGTTTTCTCTTTTCTTCGAGAGTTTGAGTGACTGGCGTCTGCTCCAATCATGTAGCTACCTACACAGCGTCATGCTCTTAGCTCTGTCATTGGCTGGCGATGTAAACAGAAATCTCCACCCAGACCAGAACAAAGGGAAAAGGTGTATTACAGACATGGGGGGGGGGGACTTCGTACATTTGAGGGGTCTTCCTCACGCCTTCTGGCAAACTCAGAATGTGCGTCCTTATTCTGAGCTGGAAGTAATGGCTGTTTTTGGCCACTCTGGGGTGGATACATGGCTGCTAAATTTCCACTCATTTTTACTGTTAAGTCTTTTTTAAAATGATATACTTCTCATTTCACATCAAGAATTCAACTATTTTGTTCAGATCCATCAAATCAAGTTAAAATAAAAACCCATTTAAATTACAGGTTACAGGCGGGTAAAAAGCCAAAGGGGGAGATTCTTTTGTGAGGGACTGCAGACCAGACTAAAGCGAACACAATGATTTATAAACCCCATCAACATATTTCATCCCCAGCAGAACATAAACAACATATCAGATGATGAAACTGAGACATTTTATCATTTCATGCAAAGAAAGTAGAACATCATCTCAGATGATGTTCTATGGAGGATCTTCGAAGTCTGAGGAACATTTTTCTGAACTTGTTCCACCACTTTTATGTCCAGTTTGTCTCAGATTGGAGAACCTCTGCCCATCTTTCCATCTGAGAGACTCTGAAATGTTTCTCATGTTACTGATTGTTGCCAATTAAAGTCTCCTCCTATTATTATTTTCCACTTTTTGTTGCTCCTTTTCCAACATTTACAGACGTGTCACTGCATCAGATTCACAATTAGAGAAGATTTTCCATCAAATGCTTCATCATCTGAGATGTTGTCGATGTTCTATAAAAATAAAACATGTTGATGAGATTTGGAAATCCTTGTGTTCTGTCTTTATTTACAATTTTACTTGAAGATCCATCAGTTTTGAAAATAGTCGTAGATTTTGATATAAAGTTTGTGAACTCAGATTTGGTTGAAGCTACAGAAAATGTTGCGACCTCCTCCGGACGAGGCAGCGGTGAAGTTGATGCTTCGGACCAGAGACACACTGGTCCATTCATGCTGAGGGAGCGGACGTGTCCAGGCTTGTTTCGTTACCGTAAAACGTAAATCAGGGCCGAGTCAACAGGTCTCAATGTTCTCATCAACCGGTTCTTCAGAGCCGAAACTCGACTGGAAACAGTTTTAACAGTGATGCACGATAACAAAAATTCCCACCGATACCGATAACTGATATTTTTACGCTTTCAATGGCAGATATAAAACTGATAAATTCATATTTTGAAATTTTATATAATCTTCATATAATCTGCAGTTCATGCTGGATGCAGGACGATACTTAAGGTGATTTTTAAGTAGCTCTGCTTAATCTCCAGCTGAAAACAAAAAGTTTGAGCTTTTATAATGTTTTCCTTTTTCAGGTAATCACACAAAAATGTGGTTATATTGTTCCCCATGGATTTACCCCCAAAAGAGAAAAAGAAAAAACAAACAAAGAAAAAAACAGATCCCGCGGGTTTGCCACAAAGACCGCATTGCTTCATTTTAGTGACAACTGTTTCATTTACAGTTTGATATTTCTGTATTTCCTCATTTCAGGGAGCATTTGAAGATCTGGCTACGGACAAGAGATGAAACTAGACTGTTGACTAAATCTGCCGTATTTCAAAGTTTTTCTTTGATTTTTACACAGTTTATATCAAATAAACAAATCAAACAAATAAAATGAGAAAAATATCAGGCGATATCGGACCGATAAACAAATTAAAACTAGTCTTTTGTCTCAATCTGTTTGAAAGTTTTTCTTTACTTTTTTATAGTCTCTGGCCCAACAAAATAAAATTAGAGAAATATCGGCCGATATTGGACCAATAAACAGATGAAAACTAGCCTATTGACTAAATCTGTTTGAAAAATGTTCTTTGTTTTTTAAAATTCTCTGGCACTATAAAATAAACAATTGAAATGATAAAAAAATATCGCCTGATATCTGGTCGATATCAGGCTAATAAACAGATGAAAACTAACCTTTTGTCTAAATCTGCTTGAAATTTTTTTGTTTGTTTTTTATATTCTCTGGACCTAGAAAATAAATAATTAAAATTAGAAAATAAATATCGGACCTATATCGGACTGATATTGGTATTCAGTTGTAAAGCCAATGTCGGGCTGATGATATCGTGCATCACTAATTTCTGAACCAGTTTGGCTGACACAGCAACTTCCCAAACGCTGTCTGTGGAATGAGTAAAGTAAAGATAAAGCAAGGAGGAGATCAGTGAGGTATTGATCCCAGATCACCGGTATCGATGTTTAATCAGAGGATGTGACCTGGTGGCTTCGGCCCTGGAAGGTCTGCACCACCTCAGCTCTTTTCTCCTCCACCCTGCAGCACATGAAGACTGTTAGATGTGACCCTCCTGAATGTGACGCCTGTCTGCTCTCTGAACACTTTCTGTGCATGTACAGAACATCCTAAAGCTTTAACTGTACAGCTTCATATATGTACTGACCTGTAAATATCAGCCAATCAATACGTCCTGTGTCACGTTTTCTTTCTAAACCTGCATGCTGGTATTTGCGGGGACGAGTCTCAGTAGAACTAGTTAGTCCTCCCGGGACTGATGTGGGTAAGTGTCCTACCTTTGCTGACGTCTGCATCATCACCAGTGTCTAACAGTGGAAGTCTCTTCCAGGTCATCAGTAGCCTTTTGCCTCAGTGCCGTTCATCGTTGCCTCCCCGCAGCTGAGCTTCGCACCGAGGACAGGTGAGGGCACACCTGCCGCTTCCCCCCACATCATCCAACACGCTCATCCAAAACTGAAGAGTGATGGAGGCTGGAGGTCGGTGCATAAACGAAGCATAAGAATGAGTGTTTGGGTAATAGACACAAAAGAAACTTCTTTTCTACCAAGAAGCATCTAGAAATAATCCACCAAACCCCGATTTACACAGACCTGCTGCTGAGTTTAGTTCAAGTGCAAAGTCCGCTGAAGGAGAGAGAAGCCTGGAAGATAAGTTAGTTCTCTCTTCAAAACAGAGCAAATCCCCATAAACTCCCATGTTAAGAAGGCCAACTTCAACTGATACCTGACAGCAGAAATAAACAAGTTTACAGCAGAAATAAACAAGTTTACAGTAGAAATAAACATTTTTACAACAAAATAAACAAGTTTACAGTAGAAATAAACATGTTTACAGCAAAATAAACAAGTTTACAGTAGAAATAAACATTTTTACAGCAAAATAAACACAAACAGCAGAAATAAACATGTTTAAAGCAGGAATAAACATGTTTACAGTAGAAATAAACATGTTTACGTCAGAAATAAACATGTTTACAACAGGAACAAACATGTTTACAGCACAGAAATAAACACAAACAGCAGAAATAAACATGTTTACAGCAGGAATAAACAAGTTTACAGCAGAAATCAATATGTTTACAACAGGAATAAACATGTTTACAGAAGGAATAAACACAAACAGCAGAAATAAACAATTTTACAGTAGGAATAAACATAGCAGAAATAAACATGTTTACAGCAGGAATAAACAAGTTTAAAGCAGAGATAAATATGTTTACAACAGGAATAAACATGTTTACAGCAGGAATAAACACAAACAGCAGAAATAAACATGTTTACAGCTAAATAAACACATAAACAACAGAAATAAACATGTTAACAGCAGGAATAAAGAAGTTTACAGCAGAAATAAATATGTTTACAACAGGAATAAACATGTTTACGGCAGAAATAAACACAAACAGCAGAAATAAACATGTTTACAGCTAAATAAACACATAAACAACAGAAATAAACATGTTAACAGCAGGAATAAACAAGTTTACAGCAGAAATAAATATGTTTACAACAGGAATAAACATGTTAACAGCAGAATAAACACAAACAGCAGGAATAAACATATTTACAGCAAAAATTAATGTTTACAACAGGAATAAACATGTTTAGAGCAGAGATAAACATATTAAAATTGGTCTAAACTGATGCATTATAGGATGGTCTAAACTGCATCTTCGTCCTTGTTGAAAAATTCCTCAGCTGAAGGATCAGACCTGGACCCATCTTCAGTCCAGAGTCCTACAGCTCTGTGTTGTTCATCTGAAGACAAACAAACAATGAAGTCGATTCCAACTTTTTTTTTTTTTTTTTTTTACTTTATTGCCAACCAAAAACAGGCAATTTTACATAGAAAGATTTTTATCCTGGGACCGGGGCGTCCATCATTGTTGCTACATAGAATCCCGTATTTGTCCTTTGCTATCACACCTGGCAAGATAAAACAGGTAACCTAAACAAATTAGGAAAAAACAAACCAACACAATAAAAACAACCATAAAGCTCCTTAGTTAAGAAACATTAAAATAAACTTCCACATTCTTTCAAGGTTCTGAGCTGTCAGTTGTAGTTGTGCTGTTAATGGTTCCTATACGTGCTTCATTTTTGCATCCAGTTCCATGTTTGCTGGGTCGGGCTTCCTCCAACGGACCCTTTTTGTCATTTCAGCATACGTCATTGTGAATGCTCACAACTGCCTCCAAAGGTCAGAAAGTTTTGGAAGTCCATTAAAATAGAACAGAGACTGGTTTTTACGGGGTTAATTACAACAATGCTGGACACTGTTTCCATTTCTGACTGCTTCAATGGACGAGAGGAGAACTCTCCGAGACTGGGAATCTGTTTTTACTGGTGAACAAAGCACTGAAACACCGACTGAAAGTTCCCTGTTAGCAGTCCAGTGGATGTTTAAACGTTGTTTTTCTTTTCTTTTCTTTTCTTTTCTTTTCTTTTCTTTTCTTTTCTTTTCTTTTCTTTTCTTTTCTTTTCTGAAACTTAGGAACCGTAGTGACCCGGACAGGACCCCAAAGTTAAGATTGGGGTTCGTATGCCAGTCCGACATTGTTTCAAACCAGGTTTACTGTGTCCGAAAATGTAACTGACCCATTTCTTCCACAAATGCAGCCCTGAACAAGATGGAAACATCTGCCGGCAGCTGCTGAAAGTTCCTCGTTAGCAAAGCCAGGTGGACGTATAAATGTTTCTTTTGTAGCAAACTGGACGGGACCCCACAGCTTGCCACAGTTAAACACAAGCTACGATTTTTGATCTGACGATGCATGTGAAGCTGACACAACACCGGTGCTGCCTCCTACTGGAGCCATTATCGCTTATCTCCCCCCTTATTTCCACAGAAAGAATATTTTCTGTCTCTCATGTCATCAGACACCAACAGGAGGCTGCAGAGCAGGTGTCATGGTGAAGGTGTCCAGTTTTACACGGTGATGCACAAATCCAGGCAGATCGCTGGTGTTTCTTCACCAGTAACTGAACCCGTTCTAGGAGAGTTCTCTCCTCGTCCATTGAAGCAGTCAGAAATGCAAAAAGTGTCCAGCATCATTGTAATTAACCCCGTAAAGTCCAGTCTCTGTACTATTTCAATGGACTTCAAAAGTTTTCTGACGTCATGTGCAGTTGCGAGCGTGCACGAGTGACGGATTGAAATTTATCTACTGGATCATTCATCGAGATGAAACATCTTGTTTTGAAGGGCTCCGTGCATGAATTACGAAAATTGACCATCGGTTGTGATCATCATCACTAACAGTAGCAGCATTATCATGACATCTGATGGGCTACCACCATCATGTGATACAGAAGCTAGAATCTGATAGGCTACCACCATCATGTGATACATAAGCTAGAATCTGATGGGCTACCACCATCATGTGATACAGAAGCTAGAATCTGATAGGCTACCACCATCATGTGATACAGAAGCTAGAATCTGATAGGCTACCACCATCATGTGATACAGAAGCTAGAATCTGATAGGCTACCACCATCATGTGATACAGAAGCTAGAATCTGATAGGCTACCACCATCATGTGATACATAAGCTAGAATCTGATGGGCTACCACCATCATGTGATACAGAAGCTAGAATCTGATGGGCTACCACCATCATGTGATACAGAAGCTAGAATCTGATGGGCTACCACCATCATGTGATACAGAAGCTAGAATCTGATAGGCTACCACCATCATGTGATACAGAAGCTAGAATCTGATAGGCTACCACCATCATGTGATACAGAAGCTAGAATCTGATAGGCTACCACCATCATGTGATACAGAAGCTAGAATCTGATAGGCTACCACCATCATGTGACACAGAAGCTAGAATCTGATAGGCTACCACCATCATGTGATACAGAAGCTAGAATATGATAGGCTACCACCATCATGTGATACAGAAGCTAGAATCTGATAGGCTACCACCATCATGTGATACAGAAGCTAGAATCTGATAGGCTACCACCATCATGTGATACAGAAGCTAGAATCTGATGGGCTACCACCATCATGTGATACAGAAGCTAGAATCTGATAGGCTACCACCATCATGTGATACAGAAGCTAGAATCTGATAGGCTACCACCATCATGTGATACAGACGCTAGACTCTGATAGGCTACCACCATCATGTGATACAGAAGCTAGACTCTGATAGGCTACCACCATCATGTGATACAGAAGCTAGAATCTGATGGGCTACCACCATCATGTGATACAGAAGCTAGAATCTGATAGGCTACCACCATCATGTGATACAGAAGCTAGAATCTGATAGGCTACCACCATCATGTGATACAGACGCTAGAATCTGATAGGCTACCACCATCATGTGATACAGACGCTAGACTCTGATAGGCTACCACCATCATGTGACACAGAAGCTAGAATCTGATAGGCTACCACCATCATGTGATACAGAAGCTAGACTCTGATAGGCTACCACCATCATGTGATACAGACGCTAGACTCTGATAGGCTACCACCATCATGTGACACAGAAGCTAGACTCTGGCAGCATTGCCTGTGATATCACGATACTTGAAAAAGTATAAATTTCAATACTTTGGAGCCGATACTTCGATACCAGCCAGTCAGAGTATTGATATGGCCATCCCTAGCCATCATCAGTGTTATCATGGTGGTATCATGGTGATTACTGAAATCATTATAATAAACAGCATTTTCATTCTAAATCCTCCTTTATAACTTATTGATTACTATTATTTATATATGGACATTTTCATCATCATTATGACTATGTGTCGTATCTAATTTTGGAAATAACCAGGTCTTGGTGTGAATTCTAAATCCCTTTTGTACATTTTCCTCTTCTTTCCTTCTTCCCTTTGATCTACCTTTTCTAGCATTATTTTGTGTACCACATTATCACATACACAGTGCACTGTGCAGTAAATATTGTCACAATATGACCCCCCCCCCCCCCCCCCCCCCCCCCCCCGAAAAAAAGACACATTTAGTGGCTTGAAGTTCATTTAGCCATATAAGCAAAAAAGTTTTTAAAATCTGTAATGTTTTCATGCAGTTTGGGGGTTTTAATTGATCTTCTTTAGCTGCTTTTGTGTCTGGTTTGTATTCCTGCCTGATGTGTGCATCTGTTTGTGCAGCTCTTTGTTCCAGCTTTATGAATAAAGTTGGTGTGACAGCAGTCAGGTTGGATGAATCAGACCGTGACGTGGTCCTCTCCTGTCCCCAGCAGAACCTCTGGGATGCCTGATGTCCTCTGACTCGGCTTCAGGATCCAAACTGCCAGCAGAACCGCTCCGACCTCCTGAACAGAACCGCTGGTCCATGCGGGATAACCAAACACGCGCGTGTGTGTTCCTCACAGAGGACGTTTCACTCACTCTGGTGTGTGTGTTAAACCTGTGCACCATCATCATCATCCTTCCACATCCTCATCATGAACGGTGGAGAGCAAACCTGAAGAAGAGCACAAACTAAAGCTTGACTTGCATATCGTTGTGACGAATACACTGCAGAAATAAATAAATACATGGTCCTTTAATCTGATCATTTCTGTTAAAATTCATGTATGAGGGAGGAATCTGCATCACCTGATAGAAAAAATATGCACACACACGCATTATCAGTGTTAAAGTACCCAAAAGCTATACTTGACTAAAAGTAAAAGTACCTTACTGGAAAATGACTCAAGTAAAAGTGAAAGTTGCCTGCTAGAATATGACTTGAGTAAAAGTAAAAAAGTAGCTAGTATTTACTGTACTTAAGTATCAAAAGTAAAAAGTACTGTTAATAAAACGCAATCAGAAATTTGAGTTTAACATTTTCTTTATTTCTTTCATTTAGTTTTTAAGCTTGCGAATTTGCGAAAGTAATTTGTGAAGTTTAAAGAAGTTTCAATACCTCCTTACATAAACCCAACCATATTGAAAAATACTGTACACACAAACACATTCTTACAGACCTGGGGTCTGTTGCACGAAGCAGGTTTAATGAAAACCCTGAGTTGTTTTACCCCGAAATTCGGGGAAACTGAGTTTTTCGTAACACAAAGGTAGGTAACTCAACCCAGGGAAAGAGGAGTAACTCTAGCCTCTTTCATGAAGAGGGGTAACTTAAACCCTTGGTCAGTTACCATGGTAACAGACTCTCTGAAACTAACCTGGTCGGGAGCAGGTTAGTGTGGAGAAACCTTGAGTTTCTCGCTGTCTCCACCCACTTTTAGTCACACTCGCCGTTTCCTTTCCTCATTCATTCATTAAGTCAGCGGTGAGTTTTGGCTGCTGCCGTCTCAAATAAAACATGTTAAAAAATAAATCAGAGTCGGTAGGTTACTACATCCTTATCTTTTGATAAGGATTTTATGGATTAAGTTGCTGCATGAAGGGTTAAATATTCAGAGATCATTATTAGACCACAGATAGAAGTTTCATTTCCCGACAGTTGTCATTTCTGACGTTACAGTTACACATCACGGTCAGTTATCTACATACACGAGCTGATCCGTCCGTAGCCTACATTTATAATATCACCAGCCATTAGGGATGTATATCGTTATGATTTTATCGATACCGATACCAGTATCGATACTCCTTATCGATACCGGTATTTATCGATTCTCTTATTGATACTATACCATAACTTAGAGTAAATAATAAAGACATTACAAGATGTTACAAGATCCAGCGGTGGAGAATATTTGTTCAGATGATGTTGAAGAAGCCTGGACATAAAAGTGGGTGAAGGACAGCTGGGAGAATAAGGGAATTGTGTCTGTCTTAGTCCATCATTGTGATTATTTGACTGCGTAATGATAACTTGATGGTTAGGTAGATGTACAAAAAGTATCAATAAGAGTATCGTTTGTCCAGAATCTTAACGGTACCCTGGTATCGTTAAGATTAGGAACCGGTACCAAACGATACCGGTACTCGGTATACATCCCTATCCCCAGCAGAACATAAACAACATATCAGATGATGAAACTGAGACATTTTATCATTTCATGCAAAGAAAGTAGAACATCATCTCAGATGATGTTCTATGGAGGATCTTCGAAGTCTGAGGAACATTTTTCTGAACTTGTTCCACCACTTTTATGTCCAGTTTGTCTCAGATTGGAGAACCTCTGCCCATCTTTCCATCTGAGAGACTCTGAAATGCTCCTTTATACCCAGTCATGTTACTGATTGTTGCCAATTAAAGTCTCCTCCTATTATTATTTTCCACCTTTTGTTGCTCCTGTTCCAACTTTTTACAGACCTGTCACTGCATTTTCCATCAAATGCTTCATCATCTGAGACGTTGTTGATGTTCTATAAAAATAAAACATGTTGATGAGATTTGGAAATCATTGTGTTCTGTCTTTATTTACAATTTTACTTGAAGATCCATCAGTTTTGGAAATAGAGACGTAGATTTTGATATAAAAGTTTGTGAACTCAGATTTGGTTGAAGCTACAGAAAATGTTGTGACCTCCTCTGGATGAGGCAGCGGTGAAGTTGATGCTCCGGACCAGACACACACTGGTCCATTCATGCTGAGGGAGCGGACGCGTCCAGGCTTGTTTCGTTACCGTAAAACGTAAATCAGCACGACTCCTCAGGGCCGAGTCAACAGGTCTCAATGTTCTCATCAACCGGTTCTTCAGAGCTGAAACTCGACTGGAAACAGTTTTAACAGTGATGCACGATAACAAAAATTCCCACCGATACCGATAACTGATATTTTTCTGCTTCCCATGTCAGATATAAAACTGATAAATTCATATTTTGAAATTTTATATAATCTTCATATAATCTGCAGTTCATGCTGGATGCAGGACGATACTTAAGGTGATTTTTAAGTAGCTCTGCTTAATCTCCAGCTGAAAACAAAAAGTTTGAGCTTTTATAATGTTTTCCTTTTTCAGGTAATCACACAAAAATGTGGTATTATTGTTCCCCATGGATTTACCCCCAAAAGAGAAAAAGAAAAAACAAACAAACAAACAAAAAACAGATCCCGCGGGTTTGCCACAAAGACCGCATTGCTTCATTTTAGTGACAACTGTTTCATTTACAGTTTGATATTTCTGTATTTCCTCATTTCAGGGAGCATTTGAAGATCTGGCTACGGACAAGAGATGAAACTAGACTGTTGACTAAATCTGCCGTATTTCGAAGTTTTTCTTTGATTTTTACACGGCCTATATTTAACAAATAAACAAATAAAATGAGAAATATATCAGGCGATATCGGACCGATAAACAAATTAAAACTAACCTTTTGTCTCAATCTGTCTGAGAGTTTTTCTTTACTTTTTCTAGTCTCTGGCCCAACAAAATAAGATTAGAGAAATATCGGCCGATATTGGACCAATAAACAGATGAAAACTAGCCTATTGACTAAATCCGTTAAAAAATGTTTCTTTGTTTTTTAAAATTCTCTGGCACTATAAAATAAACAATTGAAATGATAAAAAATATCGCCTGATATCTGGTCGATATCAGGCTAATAAACAGATGAAAACTAACCTTTTGTCTAAATCTGCTTGAAATTTTTTTTGTTTGTTTTTTATATTCTCTGGACCTAGAAAATAAATAATTAGAATTAGAAAATAAATATCGGACCTATATCGGACTGATATTGGTATTCAGTTGTAAAGCCAATGTCGGGCTGATGATATCGTGCATCACTAATTTCTGAACCAGTTTGGCTGACACAGCAACTTCCCAAACGCTGTCTGTGGAATGAGTAAAGTAAAGATAAAGCAAGGAGGAGATCAGTGAGGTATTGATCCCAGATCACCGGTATCGATGTTTAATCAGAGGATGTGACCTGGTGGCTTCGGCCCTGGAAGGTCTGCACCACCTCAGCTCTTTTCTCCTCCACCCTGCAGCACATGAAGACTGTTAGATGTGACCCTCCTGAATGTGACGCCTGTCTGCTCTCTGAACACTTTCTGTGCATGTACAGAACATCCTAAAGCTTTAACTGTACAGCTTCATATATGTACTGACCTGTAAATATCAGCCAATCAATACGTCCTGTGTCACGTTTTCTTTCTAAACCTGCATGCTGGTATTTGCGGGGACGAGTCTCAGTAGAACTAGTTAGTCCTCCCGGGACTGATGTGGGTAAGTGTCCTACCTTTGCTGACGTCTGCATCATCACCAGTGTCTAACAGTGGAAGTCTCTTCCAGGTCATCAGTAGCCTTTTGCCTCAGTGCCGTTCATCGTTGCCTCCCCGCAGCTGAGCTTCGCACCGAGGACAGGTGAGGGCACACCTGCCGCTTCCCCCCACATCATCCAACACGCTCATCCAAAACTGAAGAGTGATGGAGGCTGGAGGTCGGTGCATAAACGAAGCATAAGAATGAGTGTTTGGGTAACAGACACTAAAGAAACTTCTTTTCTACCAAGAAGCATCTAGAAATAATCCACCAAACCCTGATTTACCCAGACCTGCTGCTGAGTTTAGTTCAAGTGCAAAGTCCGCTGAAGGAGAGAGAAGCCTGGAAGATAAGTTAGTTCTCTCTTCAAAACAGAGCAAATCCCCATAAACTCCCATGTTAAGAAGGCCAACTTCAACTGATACCTGACAGCAGAAATAAACATGTTTACAGCAGAAATAAACAAGTTTACAGTAGAAATAAACATTTTTACAACAAAATAAACACAAACAGCAGAAATAAACATGTTTAAAGCAGGAATAAATATGTTTACAGTAGAAATAAACATGTTTACGTCAGAAATAAACATGTTTACAACAGGAACAAACATGTTTACAGCAAAATAAAAAAACACCAGAAATAAACATGATTACAGCAAAATAAACAAGTATACTGTAGAAATTAACATGTTTACAGCAGGAATAAACAAGTTTACAGCAGAAATCAATATGTTTACAACAGGAATAAACATGTTTACAGAAGGAATAAACACAAACAGCAGAAATAGACATTTTTACAGTAGGAATAAACATAGCAGAAATAAACATGTTAACAGCAGGAATAAACAAGTTTACAGCAGAAATAAATATGTTTACAACAGGAATAAACATGTTTACAGCAGGAATAAACACAAACAGCAGAAATAAACATGTTTACAGCTAAATAAACACATAAACAACAGAAATAAACATGTTAACAGCAGGAATAAACAAGTTTACAGCAGAAATAAATATGTTTACAACAGGAATAAACATGTTTACGGCAGAAATAAACACAAACAGCAGAAATAAACACGTTTAAAGCAGGAATAAACATGTTTACAGTAGAAATAAACATGTTTACATCAGAAATAAACATGTTTACAACAGGAACAAACATGTTTACAGCAAAATAAACACAAACTCCAGAAATAAACATGATTACAGCAAAATAAACAAGTTTACTGTAGAAATAAACATGTTTACAGCAGGAAAAAAATCATGATTACAGCAAAATAAACACAAACAGCAAAAATAAACATGTTTACAGCAGGAATAAACATATTTACAGCAAAAATTAATGTTTACAACAGGAATAAACATGTTTAGAGCAGAGATAAACATATTAAAATTGGTCTAAACTGATGCATTATAGGATGGTCTAAACTGCATCTTCGTCCTTGTTGAAAAATTCCTCAGCTGAAGGATCAGACCTGGACCCATCCTCAGTCCAGAGTCCTACAGCTCTGTGTTGTTCATCTGAAGACAAACAAACAATGAAGTCGATTCCAACTTTTTTTTTTTTTTTTTTTACTTTATTGCCAACCAAAAACAGGCAATTTTACATAGAAAGATTTTTATCCTGGGACCGGGGCGTCCATCATTGTTCCTACATAGAATCCCGTATTTGTCCTTTGCTATCACACCTGGCAAGATAAAACAGGTAACCTAAACAAATTAGGAAAAAACAAACCAACACAATAAAAACAACCATAAAGCTCCTTAGTTAAGAAACATTAAAATAGACTTCCACATTCTTTCAAGGTTCTGAGCTTTCAGTTGTAGTTGTGCTGTTAATGGTTCCTATACTTGCTTCATTTTTGCATCCAGTTCCATGTTTGCTGGGTCGGGCTTCCTCCAACGGACCCTTTTTGTCATTTCAGCATACGTCATTGTGAATGCTCACAACTGCCTCCAAAGGTCAGAAAGTTTTGGAAGTCCATTAAAATAGAACAGAGACTGGTTTTTACGGGGTTAATTACGACAATGCTGGACACTGTTTCCATTTCTGACTGCTTCAATGGACGAGAGGAGAACTCTCCGAGACTGGGAATCTGTTTTTACTGGTGAACAGAGCACTGAAACACCGACTGAAAGTTCCCTGTTAGCAGTCCAGTGGATGTTTAAACGTTTTTCTTTTCTTTTCTTTTTCTGAAACTTAGGAACCGTAGTGACCCGGACAGGACCCCAAAGTTAAGATTCGGGTTCGTATGCCAGTCTGACATTGTTTCAGACCAGGTTTACTGTGTCCGAAAATGTAACTGACCCATTTCTTCCACAAATGCAGCCCTGAAAAAGATGGAAACATCTGCCGGCAGCTGCTGAAAGTTCCTCGTTAGCAAAGCCAGGTGGACGTATAAATGTTTCTTTTGTAGCAAACTGGACGGGACCCCACAGCTTGCCACAGTTAAACACAAGCTACGTTTTTTGATCTGACGATGCATGTGAAGCTGACACAACACCGGTGCTGCCTCCTACTGGAGCCATTATCGCTTATCTCCCCCCTTATTTCCACAGAAAGAATATTTTCTGTCTCTCATGTCATCAGACACCAACAGGAGGCTGCAGAGCAGGTGTCATGGTGAAGGTGTCCAGTTTTACACGGTGATGCACAAATCCAGGCAGATCGCTGGTGTTTCTTCACCAGTAACTGAACCCGTTCTAGGAGAGTTCTCTCCTCGTCCATTGAAGCAGTCAGAAATGCAAAAAGTGTCCAGCATCATTGTAATTAACCCCGTAAAGACCAGTCTCTGTTCTATTTCAATGGACTTCAAAAGTTTTCTGACCGTCATGTGCAGTTGCGAGCGTGCACGAGTGACGGATTGAAATTGATCTACTGGATCATTCATTGAGATGAAACATCTTGTTTTGAAGGGCTCCGTGCATGAATTACGAAATTTGACCATCGGTTGTGATCATCATCACTAATAGTAGCAGCATCATCATGACATCTGATAGGCTACCACCATCATGTGATACAGAAGCTACAATCTGATAGGCTACCACCATCATGTGACACAGAAGCTAGAATCTGATAGGCTACCACCATCATGTGACACAGAAGCTAGAATCTGATAGGCTACCACCATCATGTGACACAGAAGCTAGAATCTGATAGGCTACCACCATCATGTGATACAGAAGCTAGAATCTGATAGGCTACCACCATCATGTGATACAGAAACTAGAATCTGATAGGCTACCACCATCATGTGATACAGAAGCTAGAATCTGATAGGCTACCACCATCATGTGATACAGAAGCTAGAATCTGATAGGCTACCACCATCATGTGATACAGACGCTAGAATCTGATAGGCTACCACCATCATGTGATACAGAAACTAGAATCTGATAGGCTACCACCATCATGTGATACGGAAGCTAGAATCTGGCCACATTGCCCGTCATATCACGATACTTGAAAAAGTATCAATTTCAATACTTTGGAGCCGATACTTCGATACCAGCCAGTCAGAGTATTGATATGGCCATCCCTAGCCATCATCAGTGTTATCATGATGATTACTGAAATCATTATAATAAACAGCTTTTTCATTCTAAATCCTCCTTTATAACTTATTGATTACTATTATTTATATACGGACATTTTCATCATCATTACGACTATGTGTCGTATCTAATTTTGGAAATAACCAGGTCTTGGTGTGAATTCTAAATCCCTTTTGTACATTTTCCTCTTCTTTCCTTCTTCCCTTTGATCTACCTTTTCTAGCATTATTTTGTGTACCACATTATCACATACACAGTGCACTGTGCAGTAAATATTGTCACAATATGACCCCCCCCCCCCCCCCCCCGAAAAAAAGACACATTTAGTGGCTTGACTTCATTTAGCCATATAAGCAAAAAAGTTTTAAAAAATCTGTAATGTTTTCATGCAGTTTGGGGGTTTTAATTGATCTTCTTTAGCTGCTTTTGTGTCTGGTTTGTATTCCTGCCTGATGTTTGCATCTGTTTGTGCAGCTCTTTGTACCAGCTTTATGAATAAAGTTGGTGTGACAGCAGTCAGGTTGGAGGAATCAGACCGTGACGTGGTCCTCTCCTGTCCCCAGCAGAACCTCTGGGATGCCTGATGTCCTCTGACTCGGCTTCAGGATCCAAACTGCCAGCAGAACCGCTCCGACCTCCTGAACAGAACCGCTGATCCATGCGGGATAACCAAACACGCGCGTGTGTGTTCCTCACAGAGGACGTTTCACTCACTCTGGTGTGTGTGTTAAACCTGTGCACCATCATCATCATCCTTCCACATCCTCATCATGAACGGTGGAGAGCAAACCTGAAGAAGAGCACAAACTAAAGCTTGACTTGCAGATTGTTGTGACGAATACACTGCAGAAATAAATAAATAAATGGTCCTTTAATCTGATCATTTCTGTTAAAATTCATGTATGAGGGAGGAATCTGCATCACCTGAGTATCAAAAGTAAAAAGTACTGTTAATAAAACGCAATCAGAAATTTGAGTTTAACAATTTCTTTATTTCTGTTTAATTTAGTTTTTAAGCTTGCGAATTTGCGAAAGTAATTTGTGAAGTTTAAAGAAGTTTCAATACCTCCTTACATAAACCAAACCATATTGAAAAATACTGTACACACAAACACATCCTTACAGACCTGCATGCATGCCTACCAACATTCATACCCACGTCCATTCAATATTAAATCATTCCTAATAAACTTTTGGTGCTTGGAGGTGATGCAAACAAACAAAGAACTTGATTGGTTGAACTTTAACGTGACTGCAGTGCGACAGCACATGAACTGTCCATCCAGTCATGACTGAACCCTGAAAAACTTTTTGTTCAACCTCAAAAGAAGTTGTTTCTCAAAATGGTGAGAACTCAGTCTCACTCTTGGACTGAAGACCAGACCAGCGATGCTGAACAGCCTTTCACCTGCTGCTGAGGCAGGTAAAGGTGCGTTTAGCTTCAGAGAGAGCTGCACTCGGCTGCTACTAGTCCCACTACAACAAAACAAAGATTGTCCATTGGCTATTACGTTCCTTATTTACGTTATGTATTTTGTAACTAGTAACTAAGATGCTCAGGTAAATGTAACGGAGTAAAAGTATTGATTTTTCTTGCAAAATGTAGTGAAGTAAAAGTAAAAGTCATCAGAAATAGAAGTGGTAAAGTACAAATATAAAAAAATACTACTTAAGTAAAGCAACTAAGTATTTTTACTTAGTTACTATACAACACTGTGCATTATATATATATATATAAATATACATATATACAGGGGTTCGACAATGAAACTGAAACACTTGGTTTTAGACCACAATAATTTATTAGTATGGTGTGGGGCCTCCTTTTGCGGCCAATACAGCGACAATTCGTCTTGGAAATGACATGTACAAGTCCTGAACAGTGGTCAGAGGGATTTTAAGCCATACTTCTTGCAGGATAGTGGCCAGGTCACTACGTGATGCTGGTGGAGCAAAACGTTTCCTGACTCGCGCCTCCAAAACTCCCCAAAGTGGCTCAATAATATTTAGATCTGGTGACTTTGCAGGCCATGGGAGATGTTCAACTTCACTTTCATGTTCATCAAACCAATCTTTCACCAGTCTTGCTGTGTGTATTTGTGCATTGTCATCCTGATACACTGCACCGCCTTCAGGATACAATGTTTGAACCTTTGGATGCACATGGTCCTCCAGAATGGTTCAGTAGTCCTTGGCCCATCTAGCACAAGTCCTGGGCCGAGCGAATGCCGTGATTTGGGCCGCTGTGGTTTTATGTTTTTTGGATACAATCCGGGTTAGCACCCGAACATCCCGTTCAGACAGCTTCCTCTTGCGTCCACAGTTAATCCTGTTGGATGTGGTTCGTCCTTCTTGGTGGTATGCTGACATTACCCTGGATACTGTGGCTCTTGATACATCACAAAGACTTGTCTTGGTCACAGATGCGCCAGCAAGACATGCACCAACAATTTGTCCTCTTTTGAACTCTGACACAATGTTGTATGCATTGCAATGTTTTGAGCAAAACTGTGCTTTTTACCCTGCTAATTGAACCTTCACTCTCTGCTCTTACTGGTGCAATTAATGAATATTTGCCACCAGGCTGGTCTAATTTAGCCATGAAACCTCCCACACTAAAATGACAGCTGTTTCAGTTTCATTGTCTAACCCCTGTATGTGGACCATGTTCTGGATTTTTACCATCACCGTGGGGACGTCTTGCCCTCGTGGGGACATTTTCCCGGTCCCCACGGGTACGAACCCTGTTTTGGGGGTCAAGATTAGGTTTTAGAAATTAAGTTACAATTAGGTTTTGGTTAGGATTAGGACAAGGATTAGGTTTAGGGTAAGGGGCTAGGAAATGCATTATGTCAATGGATGTACCCCACAGGGATATAAAAACAAACGTGTGTGTGTGGTGTGCGTGCGTGTTGATGTTCATGGAGGCAGAAATGAAAGACAGAAACGATGTTTGACTCGTTGCTTTTATTCAGGTAGCAGCATCAGTCAGTGTCTCCTACATCCACCTGCAGAGCCACGCAAACACGCCGCGAGTCAAACACACACACCTACGCACACACACACACACACACACACACACACACACACACACCCACACGAGTCCTCCTGCAGCTTTCACGTACAGAGAGATGAACGTAGATCCAGCAGAGAGATTGCAGCCAACATTCACATCTTCTGAGCTCTGAATTCATACAGATGCTCCTGACCCGGGGCCACCAGGGCCCCTCTAGGGCCCATAGGAGCCACCAGCCCCCGCCCCCTCATGACCACTAGGGTCTCTCAGAGCCACCGGGGCCCCTCTAGGACCCCTCAGGGCCACTAGGGTCACCAGGGCCCCCCAGGGCCCTCATCCTGCACACTCGTCACACTCTGACGTCAGGACTCCTCAGTCGGGCCGACTCCGACTGAACCAGTTTGATGACATCACGCCGTCATGTGATCCGTGACCGGACTGACTCCTCCTCCTCCTCAGTGAGTGATGACTGTGAGGAAGAGGATTCTGCAGGATCCAAAGTGACTGACATTCAGTGTCTTCCTCTCTGAAGCAACAGAGGTATCAGGGCTTCAGCGCTGGAATGCAGCTGGTCTCAGATCAGTTCTAGCTCACTCACCGAGACCAGGAGCCTGGGGGGGTTTCCTTCCCTCAGGGACCACTGCAGCATCTTCTGTCACACCCACACTTCCTGCGGTTATCAGGGGAGTGCTGGATGATTTCAGCTGGGATAAATCTGAGCCCACCATCTTTCCAATCTTGACTGTGTGAATGTTGTTCAGCAAATGTGTGAATGTTGTTCAGCAAATGTGTGAATGTTGTTCAGCAAATGTGTGAATGTTGTTCAGCAAATGTGTGAATGTTGTTCAGAAAATGTGTGAATGTTGTTCAGCAAATGTGTGAATGTTGTTCAGCAAATGTGTGAATGTTGTTCAGCAAATGTGTGAATGTTGTTCAGCAAATGTGTGAATGTTGTTCAGAAAATGTGTGAATGTTGTTCAGCAAATGTGTGAATGTTGTTCAGCAAATGTGTGAATGTTGTTCAGCAAATGTGTGAATGTTGTTCGAATTGTGTTTGCATTGCATGCCGTTTTTCGGCACAAAATAACTTCAGCATACTTCAACTGACTTTAGCCATTTAAATTTAAAAACGTTTAGCTTGTTCAAGAGATGATCGCTCCAATTCAATTTTTTTTATGACTGTTATAAATTTCAAGTTATTGATCATTATATTGAGTTTTTTAGCCATTCAAATCAATGGAGAGAATTTTTGGCCATGTTTCAACCCTGATGATGTCATAAAGGGATGTTGCTAAGCAACAAGGACTATCATTAGTAACAACATCAAACCCTTTTAGCCCTTTCAGCATTACAGTTCAGCATCTTCAGCATGACAGCATTCACACCAGCTGTTACACGGTAACATTTTCTAGTGTTAAGGTCTGACTTTCCACCCGAACATGCGGATATGATCTGCTGACTGATACATGAGCTTCAGACGAGGAAAAGTTGACCGGGGGGCCGTTTCCTGGCGACCGAACCTCCAGCAGGTGTTTGTGCAGCCTCTGGGATCAGATTAAACCATTCAGACATGGTGGAACCCTGAATATGTCCTGATGACGGCAGCAGACGGCGGCTGCGTGGCATCTCGCTTTGGGGGCGGGGGCATTGACGCGTTCCCGGCCCTGTCGGGGTGAGCTGTCAGTCAGCGCTCGGCTGTTCTCTACGGCACCTGGACCTTCACGTGTTCAGCTGTGTTTGGGGTTTCTGTTTCTGTAAAGCTCAGTCAGGAGTAACACACACACACTCATCCACCTGCACACACACATTCATCCACGCGAGGCATTGAAATGTTGCCCGTCAGGCGGGACCTTGGGGCCCACAGCCGGGTCACCTGCACCCCCACAGCCGAGGACAAGGTACGGACATGACGACCCCTGTCACACCGGGGGGTCAAATGTTCTGACAGAAGTCTGAGGACTCGTCTACGTTGTCCACCCCCACCCCCCCCAGCCCATGTCAGTAGTCCGGTGCTGGGGGGCTGAGGGTCTGCGGTGGTGGCTAGCTGTTGTTCTCAGCCGTCATGTACTTGAGGGCGGCGAAGCCGTAGCGCCGCGACATGTTCTGCTGGAACTCCTCCTTCAGGGTCTTCAGGCAGACCCGGTACTGCTTGTTGGAGCGGAACTTGGTGATGTCGAAGCTCGGCGCGTGAGGCATGTGGATCATGTAGGCGTTGGGCAGAACCACGAACTCGTACTCCTGCAGAGAGAGAGGAGCATCAGTACCCGCCGCAGCTCGCGGGCGCGACGCAGATATCCCAACCTGCAGACCAGACTCTGGGAACACAAACTGGGCTGGACTGGTTCACTAAGGCACCATTTCTCAAATATTTTAATAACCATGTATGATTTTTTAAATTAAAAAATCCTCCAATAAAATAAGATTTCAGTAAATGTTCGTTCATAAACTAGAACAAAAAGCGTCTCCCACATACCAACAGTTTGACCCAACTTACGAGCCAAAACACATCACCTGTCAATCACTGTCCCCTTGACAACAGCAACAATGGAGTCGTGGTTGAAGGTTGTAGAAATCCAATGGAAAAGATTAAATGTAAGTCCTTATGTTTGTCTTCTGTCTAATTAGTTCCAAAGAAAGCACTAAAACTTGGCTGAAATATATTTTACAAGGGGTACTTTGTTGAAAAAAGGTTGAAATCCCCTACACGAATGAATCCCTCTGCAGAGGGTGTCTGCAGAAGACCTTCCCCCAGTGCTTTGTTGATAGTTTATTTACCTCCTCCTGTTAATGATGGCTTACAGCAGTGGTTCTCAACCATTTTTCTACAAAGTGCCCCTCATAAAATATATCTTAAGCCTAGTACTCCTTATCTGCCGGCAAGTAGTATCTCCCAGACATATAATATGCCACATATAATTATACAGGAACATACCTACATCTCTAAAGTTTATAACAAATCAAACCGTTTGAAAAGCGGTTGAAAATTGAGCCAGATATGGTTATTTAATAGTACGTGCACCATTAACATTAATGTTGTTCAAGGGGCAGCTGAGATAAGATGGCCGCCGTGTAGCTACATCGCTCTCCACTGGCTAACAGCCTGTGTAAGCCATCTAGCCTCTATTATATGATATCTATGTTTTGAACGCATCATGTCAGATTTTGCAAAGAAACGCAAGGAATCATTACCGGAGAAGGAGGGGAAAAGAAAGAGAGGAAGGGACAGAACAAAAGCCTCGGCCCCTGGGGGCGCCCGACCACCCCAGGCCAGGGAGGGGGGAAAAGGGACGGGAGCGAAAAGGGTGGGCGGAGGGGCCAGAGTCACCGGCCCAACATTTAATTCAATTTTAATAGCTTTGATTTAATTTAATTTAATTTGCTTTACTTTAATCTAAATGACTTTAATTCAATTTAATTTAATTTCTATTCAACCTAATTTAATCTAATCCAATTCAATTTAATTCAGCTTCATTCAATTTAATTTCATTTAATTTTATCTACCGTATTTTCCAGACTATAGACTTTCTTTCATCGTTTGGCTGCTCCTGTGATTTATGTATCAATATACAATTTAATGTATTTTCAAGTGTGAATTCATGTTGACTGACATGAACCAAGGAGTGAACATTACCGTCTAACGCCACCAGAGGGCGCTCTAGGCTTGTAACAAGTTCATTTTGGACATCGGTTCTGTATCTCGTTCCTGTTGCAAACACCTTTTTGTTATTTTTGTATTTTTTTTCTTGTATTTTTGTATTATTATATTTATATTTTGTATGTATCCCCATGGGAGAGAGATTCCTTGCACAGTCACACATACTTGGCAAATAAAGCTGATTCTGATCTGATCTGATCTGAATATTCTGTCTGTGCGGTGGAACAAATCCTCAAAAAAACTGTTCATCCAACCTAATTATGATGTTTATGATCATTTACAGGAACTAACTTTGGAATTGGATTGAATTTTTTTTTTTTTTTTTTTTTATCGGACAGTGTTGAAAATTGGACAAGAAAACAAAACAAAAAGAAGAAAAATGACCAATAAAATTAATTAAAAAATTCAAACGAAGTAATCCAAGTAATTTACATTGGTAGACAAGAACAGAGAGAAGAGAAGTAGCAAATACTGAGCAAGTTTGATAATGAAACATTCATCATACACAGTAACTGGTCGGTCTGGAATAGTTATTTGAGACTTCATCACTAAATAAGGTATGTACACATGATGAGGTTCCTTTTTTGCGTCTTCTTCTTCTGTTGATATAAATATATGAAAATGACTGCATTAATATTATCTATATTGGCTATATTTGTGACAGCATTTATAATAACTCAAATGTTAATAATGATAAAATGATTTTTGATTGGGGAATTTTAGAGCAGAAACAAATAGGATGTGAAACATCCCCCAAATTGTCCGATTTTTAGTTTTCTTATCATAGTGAGAATCTCCCATTCCACCATATCATGGTGGCAATCCTGTTTCTTAAGCTGCTGAAGTGGATGTTGAGTGTCTGGTTCTATCATACAGGATCATCATCAGAGTGGGGACACACTAGTCTAGTCTGTCCCCACTCTGGTATCAGAGTGGGGACAGACTAGACTTGGTCAGTTTTCTGGTATCTGGACGAGCGAGAGTAGAAAGAGGAGTCACCTGAGCGTCCAGCTCCATGATGTGAGCCACCTTGTTCCAGCCGAAGCCCACAAACCGGCGGTCGTACTCCGGGCAGTCCCTCCTCACCATCACGTAGGGCTCGAAGTCGGCCTCCCACTGCACCCTGTAGGGGGTGGTGGCTGTCCTCCACTTAGCGAAGTTGGTGGGTGCGTGGCCTTTCGTCCACACGTGGTACCTGCCAGGATGAAAACAGATTCTGATAAAGCAAAACCGAACCCAGCAGATTCCCCGAACTCTCCGTGGACGACAGTTTTTCACCTGAAGGTGAAGAGGGTCCCCATGTCCAGCTGGGACAGCAGCTCAGCCTTGGACTTGGGGTAGGACAGTCGGTATCTCAGCGTCTCAAAGGCTGGAACCACCAGCGCCTTCTTGCTGTTGGTCATGTCCAGCTGCACCACCGACTTCCTGAAAACAGGAGCAGAATATTTCCCTGAACCATCGACGAATCAGCACGGGGCGAAGCTGTGATGGTCTGGGCCGTCCCACCTGAGGTACTCGTAGAGGCCGTACATGGGCAGGAAGTCGATGTCGGATAAGAACATGTAGGGGGTGTTGACCTGCTGCATGGCCACGTTCCTCAGGAGGTTGACCGGGTAGAACTGCCCCTCTTTGTAGACGATGTGATATCCTACGTTACCGCGACTCATCAACACTTCGGATCCCTGAGCGTATCGGAGGAACTGCTGGGCCTCGGCGTCCGACAGGTACAGGGCCAAGCTGATGGGGCCCTCCCAGTGCTTACAGATGGCCTCCAACATCTGGAGCCTACGGAGGGGGGGGAGGGACAAAACAAATAAAATACAGTCAGTCACAGAAGTGAGTAGACCCTTTTCATTTCTGCAAATATTTTATACTATATCTGTTTTTGGGAGAAGACTGATGAAATTAAACTTTGCTACGATGTAAAGTAATGATTGTAGAGCATGTGTAACTGTATATATATTAGACATGTAGGTCTCGAGACCAGTCTTGGTCTCAAGACCACTTTTTTGTGGTCTTGGTCTTGCCACGGTCCCGGGTCTCTTGGTCTCACAATGTCTGGGACTGGCCGAGTGGCCCTATTAACAGCCAAAAATGTAGCGCAAAACGAAGCACACTTCTTGCACGAAACAGATACCATCTTGCTGATGTAGTGGAAGAGGCGGGACTTTCTGTTTTCAGAGCTGAATGATGGCGTAGCATGAAGCGGTGGCGACCCCTGCTGCAGCGGAGGCTGTACTGTAATGATTTAACTAATGTTTATGAAATCATTCCTACACATTACTAATGTATATGTAGCTACCAAGCTGTTCACTGCCTGATGACAGTTATGATCTGGTCGTGTGTTTGAGGCCACGGTTATACTGGCTCAGTGGAGTTAGCTTATGTTAGCGGTCAATGCTAGTCCATCACTTCCTGTATGTGCAGTGCTATATTCACACTTAACCTACTGACTGCCGAACTGGTTTGGGTCTCTTACCATTCTTACCAACTGCCAAAGTTTTTTTAGCGCATGGTATTTCTATGGGGTTTTTAACGCCTCGTCAACTCGGCCTCTATTGTGCAAATGCATCCAGGAACAAACAGCAGGTTCTTGCAGAGTCCAGCCATAATCAGCGTGTAATACATATTCAGCTGGAGTCATAACGATCCTGCACTCTTTCAGATCAGATGTAAATAATGATTGATAATAAAGTGTCTGCGTCTCACATCTCTACATCAGATAACACGTGTCTACACCATAGACCGTTAATAGAGAGGGACGAACCTTCCGCTACGTCACCCGTTGGTTTCTGAAGAGCTAAAAGTGACAGGTTTTTGTTTTCCCCCAAATTTCATATAATGGAGTTCACCGAGGCTCGAACCAAAAAGGTCCGTAAAATTCCACAAAAACTTGTCAATATTCCTCCACACTGCTCGTCCAATGTAATCCAAGTGTCCTGAGTGGGTAGCGTCCAGAATTTACTGGAAACCACATCATTTAGTATATTTTTAAAGCTTAAACAGTACTACATCTGGCTGCCGCAAAGTGCGCCCCTGCGAGTTCACGACACTACGGAAGCTGCGACGTTCAGCGCCTACTCTGCCGATAATGCAAGTGTAGAAGAAGAAACGAGCTGTGGAATTGGAGTTCACTGGAGAACTCCATTATATGAAAGTGGGGGGAAAATAAAAACCTGCCCGATCTCCGGCTGCATTTGAGATATTAAAAAGTGCTCCAGCGTCTTGCTCGGCATGAGGGTGAGTAGGAGATAAAGGACCATCATTCTGTAGGTGTACTATTCCTTTAAGACGTTTGTCTCTCGTGAATGAAACGGTGTGGTAATCTCTGTAGCCGGATCTCAGAAAGAAATGGGCAGAAAATTCACACATTACTATAATCTTTATTTAGCCCTCTAGCAAAAAGTATGCTTCCCCATAATTCAGTGTCTGGCGATCTGACCTGGACATGTTGGGATATGTGCGCAGACCACCATCTGTAAATAAATATTGAAAGGCCCGTTCTGAATTATGTATTTCTTATTATAGGCATGTTTGTTCATGTAAAAATTAAAAAAGAATACAAATTTGACAACTAGTGCCATATTTTTTTCCTAAAATATGTTTAAAAAAGTGTGAAAACGTGCAAGTTTTCAGTTAGAACTGAATAAACTGGATGTATTTAATTGTTTTATACACGGTATTGGTGTTAAATTTGTGCAAAATGATAAAAAACAGAATTCTCAAAAATTAAAAATGGAAAAACACCAAAAATGGGAAAAATCGAAACTTAAAACTTTAGAACAAATAAAACAGATTTCATAGGGATCTACAACAAATGTATCAAAGCGCATTACTATTTTATTGGAAAGTGCTGTATAAATAAACATTACCTACGTTAATGACCGTACGCTCAGTGTAAAACCATCATGGAGACTTTAAAACATTATTTTATCTCCTAATAAAATCATAAATAATCGAGATGGTTCAGAACTCAGCGGCCAGAAACAGAAACATTACCTCTATTTCCTCCTGGTTGCACTGACTCCCGGGTTACTCAGTAAAACACAGATTTATTCGTAGTTTTGATGCTGCATACATAAAGCTGGATTAAACTGAATTTATAAACCATCCAGGAGAGAAAAATGAACTTTGAAATGCAGCTGAAGTGCTTCTTCACCTGAGGAAGAGTTTAAGTTCTGTGGGACTAATTTAAATCTAGATGTTTGCTTTGGGAGTCTTTGTGAGCTGCAGAGTTTCCATGACGGCGTATTCAATTAGAACTCATAACATTAGATTTGTGCACATTATGGAAGCCCGTGGGAGGACTCAGCTGGAACACATTCATCTTCTAAACCCGTTTATTTCAGGTGTGCTGAACTCAGTCTGCTGCAGGTGAAACTGAGGAAATGGTCCCTCTGCACAGAGCTACTTTAACAAGGCTGGACCTGGACCAGGACCAGGACCAGGACCAGGACCAGGACAAGGACAAGGACAAGGACAAGGACCAGGACCAGGACCAGGACCAGGACCAGGACCAGGACCAGGACCTGGACCTGGTTGCAGGTTTACAGCTGTGCGTATACACTTCTCCAAATTTGGAATTAATGAGCAGATGATTGCAAAAAAGCTCATTTAGATTTACTGCTCTGATTAAAAAGTTCATTTTAAAGATGATTTATGCAAAAAAAAAAAAATTAAGTAAAAAATAAAAATAAAATAAAATGTTGATCTGAACAAAAGTCACCAGATTTTTGAACATCAGATTAAGTCCAGTAGATTAGTTATTTGTACTGTAAACATGTAAATGTGTTTATTTCTGCTGTTTATTTTTTACTGTAAACATGTTTATTTCTACTGTTAACATGTTTGTAAACATGTTTATTTCTGCTGTAAACGTGTTTGTTTCTGTTGTGTGTTTATTATGTTAACATTTAACATTTGTATTCCATGGCTTTTAACATTGCGTGAGTTGTGTGGTCCTCTGTATTTTTTATATACTCTTATTTACTTTTTAATGGTTAGCTTTTTATATTTTCTGTTATCATTATTGTGATTTTATCCATTTTCTTGAAATTTTTCCTGTTGTGCAGCACTTTGGAGACTTTTTGTTGTTTAAATGTGCAATATAAATGAAGTGATTGATTGATTGATTGGTTATTATTTATTGTAAACATGTTTCTTTCTACTGTGTATTTATTTTTACTGTAAACATTTTTATTTCTGCTGTAAACATGTTCATTTCTACCGTTAACATGTTTGTAAACGTGTTTATTTCTGCTGTAAACATGTTTATTTCTTCTGTTTTGTAAATTGCAACCACTGCATCTTGGCCAGGACTCATTGGAAAAGAGGTTTTTAATCTCAATGGGACTTTCCTGGTAAAATAAAGTTTAAATAAAAAAAAAAACTGTAAACATGTTTATTTCTGCTGTAACCTGTTTATTTCTACTGTTAACATGTTTATAAACATGTTTATTTTTGCTGTTAACATGTTTATTTTTGCTTTAAACATGTTTATTTCTGCTGTAAAAGTCAGCTGACTGACAACCACCAGCAGAAAACTACAGAACTCTTGCAGAGCTTAAAATATGAAGTTACTGTCAAACTAAAAACTTTTTTTTTTTTTTTTTGGTAAATTCTGTAAAATCATGTCATTTTCAGTACAGTATTTAGTGTTGAGTATGATTCAAAGAGTTACACCTTTATATTATTCCAAATATAACGAGAAATTTCTGGTTGTGGCTTCATCATTATGGTTATGACCTGTGTATTTACGCGGAAACACGTCTCACAGGCCTTATCCACGCACGACTATATAGTATCTATTCTATTAAAGTAAATATCAGAAAACAATATAAATAAATGAATAAACACAATAAACAGCAGGTTTATTCAGTCCCGAACGTCCACCAGCAGCTGATGTCCATCACCAGAAGCAGACAGAAACGGGGTCAGTACCTGTCCATGGAGAGCTGGGCCACCAAGGTGACGTCGGTGTTGTCGGAACTGGCTTCGTACTCGTAGTGCAAGAAGTAAAGATGCGTGCGATGGACGGTGAACCGCTCCCGACGAAACTCGTAGCAGGGATCGTCTTCGTCCAGCTCCGACAGCGTCTTCTGGAGCTGTAGGAATCAGGAGGAGACTGGGTCATCATCGTCTGCTGGCCTGGTTCTGATCCGTCTCAGTCTCAACCCTCACATTTAAAACCCACAATCCAGAGAGCCGTTTTCACCTCAATCAGCTAAATTAGAGTCGCAAACGTTCCGTTCTCTTAAAAAAAAACAAAAAAACATTATGGATGTTCTCCCCGTGTATGCGTGGGTTCTCTCCGGGTACTCCGGCTTCCTCCCACCGTCCAAAGACATGCATGTTAGGTTAATTGGTCACTCTAAATTGTCCCTAGGAGTGAATGTGAGTGTGAATGGTTGTCTGTCTCTGTGTTGGCCCTGCGACAAACTGGCGACCTGTCCAGGTGCACCTGCCTCCCGCCTGATAATAGCTGGGATAGGCTCCAGCAACCCCCGCAACTCTGAACCGGATAAACGGTACAGAAAATATATGAATGACTGGATTTTTTGATAAACCTCCACTGTACAACATGTCCACTATATGGCATGCCCACTATACGACATGCCCACTAAACGACGTGCCCACTATACGACACGCCCACTAAAAAGACACGTCCACAAAACCACACGCCCACTATATGACACATCCATTATAGGACATGCCCAATACACGGTATGCCCACTATACGGCACGCCAATTATACAACACGTCAACTATATGACACGCCCACTATACGACATGCCCACTATACGACATGCCCACTATAAAACAGGTCCACTATACCACACGTCCACTATATGACATGCCCACTTTATGACACATCCATTATGCAACACGCCCACTATAAGACACGTCCACTATACGACATGTCCACTATACGACACGCCCACTATAAAACATGTCCACTATAAGACAGGTCCACTATACGACACGCGCACTATAAAACACGTCCACTATACGACACGCCCAATATATGACACATCCATTATGCGACACACCCACTATACGACACGCCCACTATATCACATACCCACTTTACAACACACCCACTATACGACACGCCCACTATATGACATACCCACTTTACAACACACCCACTTTACGACACATCCGCTATACGACATGCCCACTGTCTCCTGCAGCGCAGATTGAGGATTTAATAAAAGAGATTTGATCCAGTCTGGTTGTCTCCAGTTCATTTTCTATGAACTGGTTTACATGAACATAAACTGGACTGATGTGGATCAGGTGCCTGACTTGTTTTACTGTATAATAATAAATTATGTGGAGATATGATCTGTAAAGTAAAACTGTTTGAACTGAACCTACACCATAAGGATCCTGCAGAAGTCGCATCATCATCATCATCATCATCATGGTTAACACAGATTAGCTCCACCTACGTTCTCGCTGTTGTGGTCGGCCTCGCTCGGACAGCCGAACAGCTCCCGTCGCAGCAGGTTCCCGTCATACTCCAGGAAGGTGAGGTAGAGGTTCCGGAAAAACTCCACATGCTTGTTCTTCACTCGCAGCTTCTTGGGGGAGTTCCAGTGGATCACCTGATGAGGAGGAGCAGGATGTGGTCAGGACCTGCGGCTGAGGAAGGTCAGGTCTGCGTCTGCTGGGTCTCACCTTTAGGTCCGACACGTCCTTGTAGCACTTCTCAGAGCGAGTGTGGTCCGACAGCTGGACGTTCCAGAAACAAGGAAGCTGGTGAACCAGGAACGGGTTCTGCTTGATCACAGCATTGAAAATGTCCTGGAGATGCAAGACACACACACACACGAATGTCTGGATTTACCACAGGATCAGGTTCAGTCTCATCCTGTTCACAGCGCAGATCCACACTACAGAACCTGGTGGGATTAAAGGTTCTGATGCTGACTGGGATGAAAGGCTCTGATGCTGACTGGGATTAAAGGTTCTTGAAACCGACTGGGATTAAAGGTTCTGTTGCTGACTGGGATTAAAGGTTCTGATGCTGACTGGGATTAAAGGTTCTTGAAACAGACTGGGATTAAAGGTTCTGTTGCTGACTGGGATTAAAGGTTCTGGATGCTGACTGGGATTAAAGCTTCCAGATGCTGACTGGGATTAAACGTTCTATTGACGACTGGTATTAAACGTTCTGGATGCTGACTGGGATTAAAGGTTCTGGATGCTGACTGGGATTAAAGGTTCTTGAAACAGACTGGGATTAAAGGTTCTGTTGCTGACAGGGATTAAAGGTTCTGGATGCTGACTGGGATTAATGCTTCTGGATGCTCACTGGGATCAAACGTTCTGATGCTGACTGGGATTAAAGGTTCTGGATGCTGACTGGGATTAAAGGTTCTTGAAACAGACTGGGATTAAAGGTTCTGGATGCTGACTGGGATTAACGCTTCCAGATGCTGACTGGGAATTAAACGTTCTGAAGCTGACTGGTATTAAACGTTCTAGATGCTGACTGGGATTAAAGGTTCTGGATGCTGACTGGGATTAAAGGTTCTTGAAACAGGCTGGGATTAAAGGTTCTGTTGCTGACAGGGATTAAAGGTTCTGGATGCTTACTGGGATTAAAGCTTCTGGATGCTCACTGGGATTAAATGTTCTGATGCTGACTGGGATTAAATGTTCTAGATGCTGACTGGGATTAAAGCTTCTGGATGCTGACTGGGATTAAAGGTTCTAATGCTGACGGATTAAAGGTTCTGGATGCTGACTGGGATTAAAGGTTCTGAAGCTGACTGGGATTAAAGATTCTGATGCTGACAGGGATTAAAGATTCTGATGCTGACTGGGATTAAAGGTTCTGATGCTGACTGGGATTAAAGGTTCTAGATGCTGACTGGGATTAAAGGTTCTATTGCTGACTGAGATTAAAGCTTCTGGATGCTGACTGGGATTAAAGGTTCTGATGCTGACTGGGATTAAAGGTTCTGATGCTGACTGGGATTAAAGGTTCTGATGCTGACTGGGATTAAAAGTTCTGGATGCTGATTGGGATTAAAGGTTCTGATGCTGACTGGGATTAAATGTTCTAGATGCTGACTGGGATTAAAGGTTCTGGATGCTGACTGGGATTAAAGTTTCTAATGCTGACTGGGATTAAAGGTTCTAGATGCTGACGGATTAAAGGTTCTGGATGCTGACTGGGATTAAAGGTTCTGAAGCTGACTGGGATTAAAGATTCTGATGCTGACTGGGATTAAAGGTTCTGATGCTGACTTGGATTAAAGGTTCTGATGCTGACTGGGATTAAAGGTTCTGATGCTGACTGGGATTAAAGGTTCTGATGCTGACTGGGATTAAAGGTTCTGGATGCTGATGGGGATTAAAGGTTCTGATGCTGACTGGGATTAAAGGTTCTGATGCTGACTGGGATTAAAGGTTCTAGATGCTGACTGGGATTAAAGGTTCTATTGCTGACTGAGATTAAAGCTTCTGGATGCTGACTGAGATTAAAGCTTCTGGATGCTGACTGGGATTAAAGGTCCTGATGCTGACTGGGATTAAAGGTTCTGATGCTGACTGGGATTAAAGGTTCTGATGCTGACTGGGATTAAAGGTTCTGATGCTGACTGGGATTAAAGGTTCTTGAAACCGACTGGGATTAAAGGTTCTGTTGCTGACTGGGATTAAAGGTTCTGATGCTGACTGGGATTAAAGGTTCTGATGCTGACTGGGATTAAAGGTTCTGGATGCTGACTGGGATTAAATGTTCTGGATGCTGACTGGGGTTAAAGGTTCTGGATGCTGACTGGGATTAAAGGTTCTGGATGCTGACTGGGATTAAAGCTTCCAGATGCTGACTGGGATTAAACGTTCTATTGCTGACTGGTATTAAACGTTCTGGATGCTGACTGGGATTAAAGGTTCTGGATGCTGACTGGGATTAAAGGTTCTTGAAACAGACTGGGATTAAAGGTTCTGTTGCTGACAGGGATTAAAGGTTCTGGATGCTGACTGGGATTAAAGCTTCTGGATGCTCACTGGGATCAAACGTTCTGATGCTGACTGGGATTAAAGGTTCTGGATGCTGACTGGGATTAAAGGTTCTGTTGCTGACTGGGATTAAAGGTTCTGGATGCTGACTGGGATTAACGCTTCCAGATGCTGACTGGGAATTAAACGTTCTGAAGCTGACTGGTATTAAACGTTCTGGATGCTGACTGGGATTAAAGGTTCTGGATGCTGACTGGGATTAAAGGTTCTGTTGCTGACAGGGATTAAAGGTTCTGGATGCTGACTGGGATTAAAGCTTCTGGATGCTCACTGGGATTAAACGTTCTGATGCTGACTGGGATTAAATGTTCTAGATGCTGACTGGGATTAAAGCTTCTGGATGCTGACTGGGATTAAAGGTTCTAATGCTGACTGGGATTAAAGGTTCTAGATGCTGACGGATTAAAGGTTCTGGATGCTGACTGGGATTAAAGGTTCTGAAGCTGACTGGGATTAAAGGTTCTGATGCTGACAGGGATTAAAGGTTCTGATGCTGACTGGGATTAAAGGTTCTGATGCTTACTGGGATTAAAGGTTCTGGATGCTGATGGGGATTAAAGGTTCTGATGCTGACTGGGATTAAAGGTTCTGGATGCTGACTGGGATTAAAGGTTCTATTGCTGACTGAGATTAAAGCTTCTGGATGCTGACTGGGATTAAAGGTTCTGATGCTGACTGGGATTAAAGGTTCTGATGCTGACTGGGATTAAAGATTCTGATGCTGACTGGGATTAAAGATTCTGATGCTGACTGGGATTAAAGGTTCTGATGCTGACTGGGATTAAAGGTTCTGGATGCTGATGGGGATTAAAGGTTCTGATGCTGACTGGGAGGTTCTGCTTCTGCAGGCTGGTTTAGATAAAAAACAGATAAAAATAAAAGCTGGTTTGTAATTTTCAGTTTTCCTTCTTCTGACTTTCAGGCTCCTGCCGGATTAAATGACGCTGAGTCGGTGACAGAATCCAGCCTCCAAATGGGAGACATAAAACCTCCCGTCCTGCTGATGGAGGCTGCGATAAAAACCCCGACGCTGCTCGAACAGCAGAAGGCCGACGGAAGCTGGAACCACTTCATTTTCCAAACTGCACACCTTGCGGGACTTAACTTAATTAAGATTTAATTAAAATCTCATAAATGTACTTCTGGTCTAGATGAGCTCTAAGTGGCTCTGAGATAAAGGAGAGATTCCTCAGCCAGGTCTCGGTCTGCTTTAACAATCAGTCTCACACACACTCACAAACACAACAAATGAATAATTCTAAGAACAAGCTTCTTTTATTGCCAATATATTTTTATTTGTAGATTCTAATTTGAAATTTATTTTTTGTATTAAACTCTGTATTCTTTATAGTTTTCCAATTTTGTTTATTTATCTTCACATAGTTTTCCTTGACCTCTTTTCATTCATGTATTTCTCTCTGTTTTATTTACCAAAATATCTACTTAATATATATTTATCTACCGTTTTGCCTTTTCTCTTCCTTCCAACTGTTCCTGCTTCTATTTATCTTTTTCATATTTGCCCCGACATTCCTGGATTTTTTATTTTATTTTATTTTCCTTCCACAGCTCCTGTTATTTGCTGCTGATCCAAGATGTCAATCATGTGCGTCTGGCCACTGTGCTCTCAGCCAATGGGATTCAAGCATGAGTAAACGGCGTCTGCTGTGCATCCAGAGTTTCTACTCAACAGAAACAGAAGAAACTTATTCTGTTACCTTTATTTTTCTATTGAATTATGCTTATTGAAAAAGAAAAAAAAAGAAAATCAGCCGTCGGTAAAATAAGTAGAAATTGAGAAACCTAATAATACTTGGCAAGTTTGACATTGGGTTTTTTACCAATACCCAATGATACCAATATGTGCAATTCTTAATTTCTGATATCACATTTTATTGCCAGTTTTATACATGCCGGACCGATCTTGTGAGATTTTCTAACAGAATAAGGAGATTTTTGCAAAATTTCTTTAATAAAAATATCGGTTCTGAAAAAACCTGATACTGATGTTTTCCGATATCACATTTAAATGCAGATTTTATACATGTTGGACCGATTTTGCAGGATTTGTAACGGAACAATGAGATCTTGCGCGATTTCTTCAGTTAAATTATCGGTCAACCCCCCCCCCCCCCCCCATCACATTTCAATGCGACTTTATACCAGTTGGATCAATCTTGAGAGATTTTGAAACGGAACGAGATCTCGTGAGATTATAAATAAATACATACATACATAATTAATACATAAAGATTTTATGAAAATAATGACACTGATTTCAAAATGTGGTTAAACAGAAATATGTATAAATATATAAAAACAACAAATAAAAATAGTAAACAAGCATGATGGGTCTCCGAAGCTGAAATGTTGTTGAGCAACACTTTGAGGCAATCACTGCAATCAGGTGTTTTCTGCAACGTCCAATCAGACGTCTGCACCTGTTGACAGGTATGTTGATCCATGTTCATGAGCAAGCTGTTATAAGTTGTCTGGGAAGTTTTGTTTCATTTTTTTAAATTATTCTTTTCCACTACAATTCAAAAATGATATGTGATTTCACTAAATTATAATTTTGGAAATTTTTATTTATTACTTTTTCAGTTCTCTTGCTGTATAAATAACTATTGTTAATTTAGCATTTTCTTTAATTTTAGGTATGAATAATTTTGAGGACGACTGTAAATCTACATTCTATTGATCCACATTTATCTATATTTCAGTTTTCATTTATTTTTCATTGCATTTCCTTCTTTACAATATATACAGTTGTGTGAAAAAGTGTTTGCCCCCTTCCTGACTTTTATTTTTTTCTAATCTTTGTCACACTTATATTTCAGATCATCAAACTAATTTAAATACAAAGATAACACAAGTAAACAGAAAATGCAGTTTTTAAATGAAGATTTTTATTAGTAAGGGAGGAAAAAAATCCAAACCTACATGGCCTTGTGTGATAAAGTGATTGCCCCTCCTGTTAAACCACAGTTAATTTATGTTTTATCACATCTTTGGAAAGCTGAGTTCAATTTCTCTTGCCACACAGGCCTGATTACTGCCACACCTGTTCTCAATCAAGAAATCACTTAAATAGGACCTGCCTGACAAAGTTAAGTAGACCAAAAGATCCTCAAAAGCTAGACATCATGCTGCCATCCAAAGAAATTCAGGAACAAATGAGAAACAAAGTCATTGAGATCTTTCAGTCTGTAAAAGGTTCCAAAGCCATTTTTAAAGCTTTGGGACTCCAGAGAACCACAGTGAGAACCATTATCCACAAATGGTGAAAACATGGAACAGTGGTGAACCTTCCCAGGAGGGGCCGGCCGACCAAAATGACCCCAAGAGCACAGCGACGACTCATCCAAGAGGTCACAAAAGACCCCAGAACAACATCCAAGAACTGCAGGCCTCACTTGCCTCAATGAAGGTCAGTGTTCATGACTCCACCATCAGAAAGAGACTGGGGGGGGGGGCAAAACTGGCTGCATGGCAGAGTTCCAAGACCAAAACCACTGCTGAGCAAAAAGAACATAAAGGCTCGTCTCAGTTTAGCCAGAAAGCATCTTGATGATCCCCAAGACTTTTGGGAAAATACTCTGTGGACTGACGAGACAAAAGCTGAACTTTTTGGAAGGTGTAGGTCCCATTACATCTGGCGTAAAAGTAACACGGCATTTCAGAAAAGGAACATCACAGCAACAGTAAAATATGGTGGTGGTAGTGTGATGGTCTGGGGCTGTTTTGCTGCTTCAGGACCTGGAAGACTTGCTGTGGTAAATGGAACCATGAATTCTGCTTCTACCAAAAAATCCTGAAGGAGAATGTCCGGCCATCTGTTGGTGACCTCAAGCTGAAGCGCACTTGGGTTCTGCAGCAGAACAATGATCCAGAACACACCAGCAAGTCCACCTCTGAATGGCTTAAGAAAAACAAAATGAAGACTTTGGAGTGGCCTAGTCAAAGTCCCCACCTGAATCCCATTGAGATGCTGTGGCATGACCTTAAAAAGGCGGTTCATGCTGGAAAAGCCTCCAATGTGGCTGAATTACAACAATTCTGCAAAGATGAGTGGAACAAAATTCCTCCACAGCGCTGTAGAAGACTCACTGCCAGTTATCACAAACGCTTGATGCAGTTGTTGCTGCTAAAGGTGGAACAACCAGTTATTAGGTTTCGGGGCCAATCACTTTTGGCCATGTGGGTTCGGATTTTTTCCTCCCTTACTGATAAAAACCTCCCCTTTAAAAACTGCATTTTGTGTTTACTTGTGTTATTTTTGTCTAGTATTTAAATTTGTTTGATGATCTGAAACATTTAAGCCCAGGTCTCCTCCAATATATCTCACTTCGCATGCAATGCGAGCACTGGATCTTTGACTTTCCTCTTTTTAATTTTTTCTCTTCTGATCTCCTCTCTTTCTGTTCTTCTCTCTTCCTTTCACCCCATATCAGGCCGCCTATATCTTGATCCCCTCCGAGACCCTCCCCCCCCCCCGCTACCCATTTTTTTCCTCCACCCAGATAATTCTTCTAACCCTTTTCTCCCTCTCTCTTTGTGTGTGTGTGTGATTTTCTAATAGATATATATCACCCTATCCGCCTTCCTTATTTTTCGATGGTTCCGAGTATACCCTCCAGTTCCTTTATCTACCCCCCCCTCCGGCCCCCAGGTTCCCCCCCGTCCCCCTCCCCCCCACCCCCCCGACCCCTTTTTTTCTCCTTGGTGCTATGTGACTAACATGCAAAAAATAAGAAATCAGGAAGGGGACAGCACTTTTTCACACAACTTTATATATGATTTTTTTTAAAATTTATTTTTCTTTACATTTTTGTATATTTTTAATTGGTTTTTTTGTTAGTTTGTTTCCATATTTGTGTATATTCTGATTTATCGTCTTTACACCCCCCCTGCAGGACCTCCACCGACTTTACAAACGAGCGTCAGCTGTTGGGTGTAGCAGAGCAGCAGGAAGGCTGCAAGTCTGGTCCAGCAGGTGTGTGTGTGTGTGCTACCTGGTCGGCCAGGGAGGTGGACAGCATGCTCATTAGCTCCCTTTCTGCAGTCAGCCTCCACATCTGCTCCCATCTGAGCTTGCGGAGCCGATCCAGCAGCAGCAGAATCACGCCTGCAAACACACGGACATCATGGTAGCAGATAACGTTCGCGGCTCCAAACTGGACGAAACAGACGCTTTAAAGGGAGGAAAGACATTTTTCCAGTGGGAGCAAACACAGCATCCTTCACATCCTGCTGTGCTCCATCTGTTGCCATGGCTACGCAGCCAACCAACCACAGCTTAGCTGGAGGCTTTCTAGTTCTGTGGAGAAGCAGCATATGCCGTCTATTTCTGAGTCTGCCGAGTCAGCAGTCAGGAGTGTTGGTCAGGACTCACCTGTGTTGAAGCCTCGGCCCAGAGCCGGCCACGGCCGGTGGTTCTTCCACAGGTTCCCCAGGTACCAGTCACTCTGGTTCTCCACCAGACCCAGAACCTGCTGACCTGAACACAGAGAGAGCTGTTACCACAGACCCAGAACGTCTGATCTCTGATGCCCGTCATCACTGGAACTGGAAACATGGAGCTCCGTCAGACTCTAGGATGACTGAGCGTACTCCTGGAGGATCATGTCACACCATCCCTGGTTCCTGGCAGACGTTCTGAGTAGAACCCAGTTATCATAGTGACTCACTTTTTGGATGATGAAGTGGCCGCCATCATGTGATACAGAAACTAGAATCTGATAGGCTACCACCATCATGTGATACAGAAGCTAGAATCTGATAGGCTACCACCATCATGTGATACAGAAGCTAGACTCTGATAGGCTACCACCATCATGTGATACAGAAGCTAGAATCTGATAGGCTACCACCATCATGTGATACAGAAGCTAGACTCTGATAGGCTACCACCATCATGTGATACAGAAACTAGAATCTGATAGGCTACCACCATCATGTGATACAGAAGCTAGAATCTGATAGGCTACCACCATCATGTGATACAGAAGCTAGACTCTGATAGGCTACCACCATCATGTGATACAGAAACTAGAATCTGGCTGCTTTCATCATTTCATCGCCTAAAGCTCACAGAAGTGGAAATAAATTGCATGTTTTGTATCTGTACAGTGGTATTGTGATACTCAAACAAGTATTGATTCCGATATTTTGTCTGGCTGGTATCGAGTATCAACTCCAGGGTATCAATATGCCCATCCCTAATCCAGAACTTGGCATAGATCAGTTCAACGTCTTTGAGTTGTGAAACAAACACGTATGAAAAGGAGGGATGAGGAAGACGAAGGGATGAAAGAGGCAGACTGCGGTAAGACATTATGGAAAGCAAGCTGTGCAGAGATAAAGGTGGAGGAGATAGGAGGCTGAGGAGAAGGGCACGGTGGAGCGGTGGCAGCTTTAATGAAGGCTGTAAGGAAGATTAATGAGTGCTTATTGGTGCAGGCGGCGAGCAGACAGCCCTTCAGAGAGGCTGCAAAACAAAGAGCGCGCAACCGCCATCGAGGTGGCGCGCCACGAATGGCTCCGTGCCCCGTTTACCGACTCTCCGGCTGGGTCATCTGGCTGCAGAGCCTCACAACCTCCAGTTTATTAAAGCTTCATTAACGCTGCTGGAAATGAAGCCATAAAGTAGGTGATTAATTCTCCTTAATGACATTTTAATCAGGCTGGAATTCCATTAAGAATCAATTTGTCATTGATTTCACCGGCTCATCATCTCAGGATGTTTTCAGCTCTTCCTCCAGCAACAACTCCACTTATTCCTGGTTTTAGTGAAACTTTCTATGGATTACAGCATGTTTCAGGCTCCGCTCGCTGTACAGATTATAGCCCACAGCAGTGAGCTGGAGTCTGGCAGGACGTCTTGCACCACAATACTTCAGCTTAGTCCTAACATTCAACATCAGAGACACACCTAACGGTCACTCCTTCACCAGATTCTGGTGGAGGGAGGAGTGTGTGTGTGGATGAAGGTAGGAGTGGAGGGGACATGTGGATTTGTGCTGGGGTGGAGGGAGGAGTATGTGTGTGGATGAAGGTAGGAGTGGAGGGGACATGTGGGTTTGTGCTGGGGTGGAGGGAGGAGTATGTGTGTGGATGAAGGTAGGAGTGGGGGGGGGGGGGGGGGCATGTGGGTGTGTGTTTGGGTGGTGGGAGGAGTGTGTGGATGAAGGGAGGAGAGGGAGACGTGGGTGCGTGTTGGGGTGGAGAGAGTAGTGTGAGTGGATGACGGTAGGAGTGGGGGACATGTGGGTGTGTGTTGGGGTGAAGGGAGGAGTGTGAGAGAAAGAAGGTAGTAGTGGGGGACATGTGGGTGTGTGTTGGGGTGGAGGGAGGGAGTGTGAGAGGAAGAAGGTAGGAGTGGGAAACATGTGGGCATGTGTTGGCGTAGAGGGAGGAGTGTGTGTGGATGAAGGGAGGAGTGGGGGAAATGTGGGCGTGTGTTGCCATGGCGGGACGAGTGTGAGTGGATGAAGGTAGAAGTGGGGGACATGTGGGTGTGTGTTGGGGTGGAGGGAGGGAGTGTGAGAGGAAGAAGGTAGGAGTGGGGGACATGTGGGCGTGTGTTGGCGTAGAGGGAGGAGTGTGTGGGATGAAGGGAGGAGTGGGGGAAATGTGGGCGTGTGTTGCCATGGCGGGACGAGTGTGAGTGGATGAAGGTAGAAGTGGGGGGACATGTGGGTGTGTGTTGGGGTGGAGGGACAAGGGTGAGTGGATGAAGGTAGGGGTGGGAGACATGTGGGTGTGTGTTGGGGTGGAGGGAGGAGTGTGTGTGGATGAGGGTAGGAGTGGGAGACGTAGGTGTGTGTTGGGGTGGAGGGAGGAGTGTGTGTGGATGAAGGGAGGAGTGGGGGAAATGTGGGCGTGTGTTGCTGTGGCAGGACGAGTGTGAGTGGATGAAGGTAGGAGTGGGGGACTTGTGGGCGTGTGTTGGGGTAGAGGGAGGAGTGTGAGAGGAAGAAGGTAGGGGGGGGGGCATGTGGGTATGTGTTGGGGTGGAGGGAGGAGTGTGTGTGGATGAAGGCAGGAGTGGGGGGGACATGTGGGTGTGCGTTGGGGTGGAGGGAGGAGTGTGTGTGGATGAAGGCAGGAGTGGGGGGGACATGTGGGTATGTGTTGGGGTGGAGGGAGGAGTGTGTGTGGATGAAGGCAGGAGTGGGGGGACCTGTGTGGGTGTGTGTTGGGGTGGAAGGAGAAGTGTGTGTCAAGTAAACAACATGTAAATAGTTTCTGTTGTGTGTTTATTCAACACTTCACTCGTTCCTACGATTACTGTACTTGTTCCTAGTACGACCTTACTCGTACCTAGGATTACTTTACTTGTTTCCACGATTACTTTTGTCATTCCTGGATTACTTTATTCGTTTTTAGGATTAGTTTTCTCTTTCCTGGATTACTTTATTTGTTTCTAGTATTACTTTACCTATTCCTGGATTACTTTACTTGTTTCTAGGATTACTTTTCTCATTCCTGGATTAACTGGCTGCGATTCTCTGGTTTCTACTGACAGTAATGTGGTTTATTTTCAGGACGAAATACATTTACATGTTTTACTTTGTTCCAGATTAATTTACTCTGACACGGTAACAGATATCTTTATTGTGATACTGCTGTAGTAATCTCACATGTGTCAGGCTTCTTTAGAGACCAAGATTATTCACACAGCCCTGTAGTTGTGAAGGTATACTGTATTTTGGGTATGCCATTTCAGACAGCAGGCAGACATCATAGTAAGGACCACGGCAGTTCTGATTAATGATCAACCTGCTTCCACCAAGTCCAAACAGAGACAGATATAGAAGGGGGAAGTGTAAAAGCCCGCCTGATGAATGAAGCAGGTCACCGTCTGTGCTGCAGTCATCAGCTAAAAGCATCTGCGTCAGTCAGAAAGCCGTCATACGCTTAACTGTTCCAGGCCCAAGGACAGGTAGGAGGCACGGGAAGCTGCTGAGACTCAGCTGCCACACCGTCATCATGGTGACCCACTCAGTCACGAGGACGATGACAGGAGCAGGACAGGTTTGAGTCGACCTTCAACATAATCATTTTCTCTTTGAAAATGGTGCAACGTTAAGAGCAGATGTTCTGGCTCTGTTTCGTGGGAAGAAGCTGAGAAGACTGAAGCTGCTGATAATCTGGAGAATAAACCCTCATACCTGCTGGAAGTTATACATGCTGGAACGATCTCATAAGATTTTGTAATAGAACAGCGAGATCCCTCAAGATTTCAATCCTTCCAGCACTCCCAAAAATTTTTTGATTTCCCCCCACACCACCACCACCTCCACTCCCCTTACCCCCCCAATGCCACAAATATTGGCCCATTCACTCTCCATTGTTTTACAAATCAGGTAATCTGAATCTTGCAGCCATGTTCTGAATGTCACTGCCACTTCACTATTTCACCTCAAAGTGCACTCAACAGCATGTGTGTATATGTAGCGAACACATACCTAACTAAAACACAATTAAAATAAGTTACTGTACAATTTTTTATATCATATCGAGTGAATTAAAAAAAAAAACAACAAAACATCAATCACAACACAGATAAAGTCAGCCGCACCTGGGATTCCGAAACAAACGATACTGCTATTTTCCGATATCACATTTATATGCCGTTTTATACATGCTGGACCAGTCTCACAAGATTTTGTAACGGAACAATGAGATCTCGCAAGATTTCTTAAGTAAAAATATTGGTCCGAAAAAAAAGATACCAATATTTTCTGACATCACATTTTAATGGTGATTTTTTTTACCTAATGGACAGATCTTGACATATATGTCTTTAAATTATGCCAAGTGGGAGTACTGGCTAACATACCCGACGTATTGACCGAAGCCTACACAAGCAAAAAACGCAAATATCCGCCCAAAATATCGGCCTATCCTTTGTCCACAGTAAGTTACCTTTTCTGGCTTTCATGGTGAAACGAGCCTCTCAGAGAGCGAATCAACACTGACATTTCCTTTAGAGACTCAGCGATGTTACATCATCACCACAAACATCCGAGGGAAGTTGCTGAGCCGGGACATTCTGGAGAAACACGACTCATGTTTACTTCTAGTAATGCTGCATCATAAAACATCCAGGAAACAAGTCAGTCCAACATTCAGACTCTGCTGCAGGTTTTGATCCCTCTAGGAGGAACTCCTCTTTGGACCAGAGGATGGAGAACTGATCCCCAGTCAGGTTCTGCCGGTATCAGACATTCCCTTGTATAAACTTGGATCCTTGTTTGTGCATCAAGTTGGAAGATGTGTTGAGGTGCAGAACTCTGAATTTCTGAATTTTGAAGTTGAATTGAATTCTGGATTTCAGGGTGAACGGTGTTCACAGACAGAGATTTCTGGAAGTCTTCCTGAGTCTATGCAGTGGTTTCCAGAACTGAATCATGTCTACTTTTAATGCAGAAGATCACCAGCATCCAGCCTTGTCCCCTGCACACAGAGATTCCACTGATTCTCTCCATCTTCTGGTGATATTCTACACTGTAGATGGAGGATCTTCAAGGTCTGAGGAACATTTTTCTGAACTTGTTCCACAACTTTTGTTGCCATGTGGGTCTCAGATTGGTGAACCTCTGTCCATCTTTCCATCTGAGAGACTCTGAAACGCTCCTTTATACTCAGTCATGTTACTGATCTGTTGCCAATTGAAATCTCCTCCTATTATTATTTTCCACCTTTTGTTGCTCTTATTCCAACTTTTTACAGACGTGTTGCCGCATCAGATTCACAATCAGAGAAGATTTTCCATCAAAATGTTTCATCATCTGAGATGTTGTTGATGTTTTACTGGGAATAGAATATGATATGAGATTTGGAAATGATTATGTTCTTTTTTATGTTTTTTTTTTTTAAATTAGGGTTGTCCTCACTCAGCTCAGTTTAACAAAAAAATCTATGTGAAATGTGGCTGCTTTTAGTTCTGAATTACTCAAATAAACACTGGAAAGTTGCCAGTTAACCTGATTAGATATTAAAATCTCCTCCTATTATTATTTTGCACCTTTTGTTGCTCCTGTTCCAACTTTTTACAGACGTGTTGCTGCATCAGATTCACAATCAGAGAAGATTTTCCATCAAATGTTTCATCATCTGAGACGCTGATGTTCTACTGGGAATAGAATATGATGTGATTTATACATAATTGGATCCTGGATTCATTTACGATTCCTTTAAATGACTGGATTGAAAAGCATCCTTATAAACAAATAAACAGCAGATACAATCAGGATGCCAGTTGTGGCCCTGGGCCACATGTGAGAGGCCCCTGCTTTCAGAGACTTTGAGGCCAGAGTGGGCTGATGGAGGCAGAGTTAATCCAACACTGGGTGGTAGTTCTGCAGCATGATGAAGAGAGAGGGAAACTCTCAGCCTCCTGCTGCGTCACAGAAAACTACCTGCGCAGCAAAGATCAAGACAGACTGCTGTCTGCCAACGGGGGAAACAAAAGTATTTGTCTCGCAGAAAATCTCTCAGAAGCAGATGATAAGCACGCCGCGGCAGCAGCGTCGACAGCTGCGGTGAAGAGTTTTCATTCCTAAGCTACAAACACATCAGCTACAGCCGAGCAGAGAGATCTGTGCCTCTCAGGAGACCAAACACCTGATGAACTGTCGACCCTGCAACCGTACATCTGGTCAGACTGGTCCCTCCACTGCTCCTACTGCTTCCCTAAGTTATCTTCATTTACAACTTATTTCACTGACAAAACATTAAAACTACGTCATGAACGTGCAGCTGCTGCAGTGTACAGTATGTAGCCTGTTAGCCATGGATAATATTGCAGCTTTCAAACTGTAGCTGTCGTTTCTAAGAATGTGCACGAAGAATGCTTCAAACAAACACCAAATACACAAAAGTAGCCACGATAAACATGCATGTGCCTGATTAGAACATATATGCCACAGGACATTAACAAACAGGAGACTAACATTAGCAGAGGTACCACGGTTTCTACAACCCGAACCCAGAAGAGTCTAAAAGTCAAATAGCAGGGGTCCTGATATTTAGCCCTGTGGGATCCCACATGTGAGAGGAGATGAGGAGGATTCAGAACCAGCACTGCCAGACAACCGGTTCCACTGGAAAATGAAATGAAATGAAATGAAATGAAATGAAAGGAAATGAAATGAATGAATGAATGAAATGAATGAATGAAAAATACTTTATTCATCCCAGCAGGGAAATTCAGTATTGTAAAAGCTCACTCTTTTTCCTTTTTTTTTTAATAAACAAAAAAGTCAGTCAGTCTTGTTCTTCAGGGTGATGCTGCTGGCAGGAATGAATTTCTGTATCTCTCCGTCCTACAGTGAACCTGACGCAGCCTCCCACTGAACACACTCTGTTGATTCTTCACCGTGTTGTGGAGAGGATGGGAAGAGTCCCCATCATCTTCATCAGCTTGTGCAGCATTCTTTTCTTAACGATCATCTCCAGCGGCTCCAGAGTTATCCCCAGCACAGAACCAGCTTTCTTGATCAGCTTGTTTAGTTTCTTCAAGTCTCTGATTCTGATGCTGCTTCCCCAGCAGGTCCAGATGAGAGTGGGCTCTCTGAAGCAGGAAGATGATGGCGTCTTCAACCCGAAGCCCATTACGATTTGTGAACTGTAATGGGTCCTGAAAGGTGTTCACTTGCTTGTTGAGGTGAGCCAGTAAGAGTCTCTCCAGGACTTTCATGATGTGAGATGTCAGAGCAACTGGTCTGTAGTCATCTGGTTCTGGTTCTGGTCTGGAGTCATCTGGTTCTGGTCCTGGTTCTGGTCTGTAGTCATCTGGTTCAGCTGGTTGTGGTGTTTTAGGGACAGGAACAAGACAGTAGGGCTGGACGATAATTCAATATCAATATATATCGATTGATAGAGGTTTTTTCAATATAAAAAAAAGAGGGTCAATAAAAGTTCAATATAGAAGCACAGTTTTCTGCTGTAGCCTATCAGCTATCATGATATTACAGTCACTCCTTCCGCCAAACCAATCACAAACGCAGACCCAGGCAAAGGCTGAATTGGAATTCAGTGTTATGCCCCTTTCAGACTTGCACTGGAAAGCAGTAATATTGCGAACTCTGTCCTTTATAAAGCTTGCATTCAGACATGCATACCGGTCTTTTACCTCGGAGATGTAGCGGACATGTGTCAGCTGGTCTACATGTCACAGGAGCGGAAATGTTGCGGCACGTTATTTTGGCTGAAAGCACAAGAAAATGTTCTGGACAGAGTTGAAGGGAGAGCGGGGCTGTGCTGACTTTTCCGCAACATTTCCTGATGTATAAAAGCGCTGGGACACGACAAGTCTGCAAGGAAACAGTATGTTTGAAAAGACAAGTCTGTTTAAAGAGCGGACGGACTTTACCGCTCATGTTCCGCAATGCAAGTCTGAAAATGGCTTTAGTGTGATCTTTATTACGGGTAGGTCATTCAGCAAAAGCTTAAATGACCAGAGCTGCACCTAAAATAGCTTTTAATTTGATAATGGCTTTTTTTTTTTCGATAAATATCGATATCGATCGATACAGATTTTTTTTATCGATTTTTTTTTTTCTATATCGTCCAGCCCTACAAGACAGGATGTTTTCTACAGCACAGGAACTCTGTTCTGTCTCAGGCTGGTGTTAAAAAGGTGCTGGAGAACCGGACATAGTTGTTCTGAGCAGGTCTTGAGAACTCTGGGACTGACACCATCTGGACCTGCAGCCTTGTTCTGGTTCAGTTTCTCTAGTTGTTTCTTGACCTGGTCACAGGAGACAGTCAGGCTGGAGGTGGAGGCAGAGGAGGTCTCAGGATGTCCTGATGTGGAGGGAGAGGAGGCTGTGTTCAGGTCCATGACTGAGGTGCAGGGTGACAGAGTGGAGGTGGGACAGGAAAGCTGTGGGCTTATGGAGGGTGTGTTGGGTTGGGTTGTCGGCAGGGGGGAACTGAATCTATTGAAGAACATGTTCAGTTCGTTAGCTCTGTCCAGACCTCCGTCAGTCTGGTCCCCCTTTAACTTGAAGCCAGTGATCTTCTTCATTCCCGACCACACGTCCCTCACGTTGTTCTGCTGGAGCTGCTCTCCAACTTCTTCCTGTCGTCCTCCTTGCACTTCTTAGTCTGTGTTTTCAGTTGTTTTTGTGTGGTCTTCAGTAACTTCCTGTCTCCATCCCTGAAAGCTTTCTTTTGGATGTTCAGCAGCTTTTTCAGGTCACTGGTGATCCAGGGTTTGTTATTGGGGAAGCACCTCACTGTTCTTGTTGGAACGATGCTGTCCACACAGAAGTTTATGAAAACCAGAACATGTGGAAACATTTTGGTCTAATGATGGGTTTGTTCTGCACCTCCAAGCTTTAGAAGCCGTTTCTTCTTCTCTGTGCAAGTTCACAAGTTTAAAGTTACCAGATCAACCCTCCAACAGCCCAACCAGCTCTTTTTAAGCTACTTGATTTTTAGTCGTCTCAATCTTTACCTGTGTTAATGCTAAAAACAAGAGATTTTCCATAAATGAAGGGCTTGGATCAAAATTAAAACATACTGTAGTATTTAAACGCACCGTTTATCAGCAAGGTGCTCTCATGGTCTGGGACAGTTTTGTTTGTTTTATAAATTATTCTTTTCAGTTGAAAACAATGTCTTATTTCACTAAATACCTCGGTGCCATGTGAAATTTTCACTAAATTTTACAAAACCAGTATCAGATCGGGCCGATATTAGTTAAAAACGTGAATCAGAAAGTGAAAATTTGCCAATCCAGGAAATCTGTTCCAGCTTTTCATTTAAGCACTTCTTTCTGACTGAGTCATAATTCATTTGTAATCATTGTATTCATTACTCTGTATGTTTAAAATTCATCATAGCCACTGGTAAATGGGTCAGTTTTTCTTTATTTTAGTAACCTATTAAACCAGGTTTTTGGTGAAGTTCTGCAAAACAGACACGGCTAACATAAACCAAAGATAAAATTAACAAGAAAATTGCTTTTTCTTCAAAACAGCTGGTGGGAGTGCTGTTATACTGAAGACGCTGAACTATAATGCTGCAGAAGTTGAGGGTTATGCTGAAAGGGCTTTGATGTTTTTGCAAAGCAGTGGAATAATGTCATAGTTCCCATTGCTTAGCAACAACATCAAAGGCTGGAAATCCTCTCCATTGATTTGAATGGCAAAAAATGATCAATAAAAGGATCAATAATTTGAAATCCATAACAGATATTGACAATTTGAATCAGAGCGGTCATCTCCTGAACGAGCTGAACGTTTTGAAGTTTGAATGGCTAAAATCGCTTGAAGTATGCTGAAGTTATCGTGTGACGGAAAACAGTGGAAGAAAAACCAGGAACAAATGGAGGCAGGAAAACTAATGCGTTAATGCTCGACAGAATTCACACAATTATCAGATCAATATGCAGAATCTTTGCCCAAAACACAGCTAAGCATCGATATCGGGCATTGGCTGATACTTGCACAGTGGTATTGGTATCAAAAGTGAAAAAGTAGGGTGGGGACATCCCTATTTAAGCCGCATTTACATGGATAAAAAGAAGACGGGTTACCTTTGAACTTGTGGAAGACGGCCCAGAGTTCAGCAATGTCGGTGGCAAAAGTGATGTCGGTGTCCAGGACGATGACTCTCTGCAGGTCTGCTGGCAGCGTCTTGGTGAGGACCAGCTTCATCAGGCCGTAGATCCCTGAGTAATGCTTGTTCGGGATCCAGGAGACCTCAGACTGGGAGAGCACAGCGTCGGCATCAGTGTAGCGTTCACACAAAGATCTTTGCAGAGATCAGTAACCCCCGCAGGTCGTCCTCACCTTCAGCTCGTCGGCGTCGTAGAAGTCCACCCGGACAGCCGGGACCATCCAGGTGTGGAACAGCGAGGACAGGATCTGCTGCGCGATGGAGTCAGTGATGAAATGGAAGTGAAGAGGGTTTCGCCTGCGGGCACAGACGAGAATCCAGAAGTGTTTTCTGCTGCAAACATCCTGCACGGTCCTGATCAGGGCTGTAACCAGGGTTATGAAACTACTGAGGTACAAAACCATGCGAGCACGCAATGCGCGAGCAAGAGAAAATTTGAGTACTTATTTATGAATAAAAAGTAAAATACAGTGTTTTTAACTGTGAAATTACACAAATACACAATCATATAATATCACTGACCAAATTTATTAACATCTGACACTCATATGCTATGGCCTAGCTCAGAATAGCCGGCTCTGAGAGCCAATGCTTCATAGTGAATCAGAGGAGCCGGCTCCCAGTTTTTAGGAGATCACAGTACTTTTTTGTGACTGGCCACTATGGAGGCCGTGCTGCCAGTCACATTTGAGCATAAAGGTTTATACAAATATATGAAAACAGAAAGAAAGGCTATGTTCCATTGCAAATGAAGACAGGAGTTAGTAGTGAAGAGTGTGTGAGTGCATTGTGTTGTCTTGTATTATAACCATGTGACACCTTAAAGTTTAATTTTGTTGTTTATTGTATTGTGTATCTTTTCTTCACCTGCCAAGGGTTTATTGAACAAAAGTTTTTAACACACAAACCATTAATTTATTGCAAAATTAAGGTAATTAAGAGCCATTCAGGAGTCGAAAGAGCCGGGTCTTCTTTGGGAGCCAAATCAAAAGACCTACTAACGTCTTCTTTAGCTTTTGTTGAAGTACGCCCAGACACCCAGACACCTTTTGTTGCTCCTGTTTCAACTTTTTACAGACGTGTTGCTGCATCAGATTCACAATCAGAGCAGATTTTCCATCAAATGTTTCATCATCTGAGATGCTGTTGAAAACATGATGATAAAATGTATAAATATTTGTGTTTTACTTATATTTACATCTTGCCATAGGTGTGTAATCAGATGCCAGAAAGTAAAAATCTTGCCTGTGCGTGTTGAGCAGGTGTTAGAGCTAGAAGCTGGGAACTGTGGGAATGTACTGGAACATCACATCCTCTACCATGACACCATGTCTGGGATCAGCTGGTAGCTCAGAACTGGCTTCTGCGGAACAGACTAAAATCCTCCCATCTGGACCAGAACATTCGCAGAACTCTGGTTCTGATGGTCTCGCTGGGATTCTGTCCTTCTGAAATAACGCTGCATACACACCAAATGTGATGTGGGTGTCAGGTTAACATTCAAAGTCAATGGCCAACGGGCGTCTAAGAGGCCCTGCGGCGCGTCTACAGGCGTTTCGTGTGTTGAGTTTTGAGATTTTCAGCGTTCGATGTGTGATACGCGCGTACAGGGCAGTTGGAAACTTTGAACTTTGGCGTCTCGATGCAGGGCATCAACCAATCAGAGCGACTCAATGCCATGACGCAGACACACGCACATTGATGTCACTGATGATGTCACCGGGGCTCTCAGGTTAATGCTGGACTGTGTGATGATGTCACTGATGATGTCATCAGGTCTCTCAGGTCAATGCCGGACTGCTTGTCTCTCCATCGCAGCTGCCAAAGATGAAATGAAAGAAGAGGAACTGCAGGAAGACGCGGCATCCATCCTTAAATCTGCTTCCACGGGAACCCGTTTTCAGGATTTATGCCATGTTCTATCACAATGGTGGGGAACCACTGTAATACACACCAGTCCTCACGGGTTGGTGTCCCTCCAGGCTTTCCATCTCTCTCCACTCCAGCACACCTGGCTCAAATCAAATGAATCTAACAGCCAATCAAATTCTGCACAGAGACTCATTGATTTGAATCGTGTGTAGGAGCAAGGACACGTGGAAGACCTGCAGGATGAGGGGTGAGGTTCCTCACCCCTGTTCTATCACTCCTCCGCTGCTGGAGGACATGAGGAAAAGCTGCAGGTCAGCTTGTTGCAGGCTTTGGTCCATGCTCTGTGTCCAGCATGGACGGGCCGGTCCAGCAGTGGCGGGGACGTCAGACAGTCGTCGCCACACCATGGAAATGTGTGTGTTTACAGCACAACTTGTTGTTGTTGATGAAAATGTCTGCCGAGCAGCGGCTGGAGAGGAACAGCGCTGAGGAGAACCGAGACGAAGCAGCGTCTGCAGTCATGAGAACCTCAGCAGCATCCTCCCTCACTCATATCCTCCATTTTCAGTGGTGAAGAACGTGTGAATGACGGAGTACCTGTGGAAGAGCACGGACTTCACCAGCGTCACCACGTCTCGGCTGGCGTTGTACCCGGCACAAACGATGGCCACGTGGATGGTCTGCAGAGGAGAACGGAACAATAAAAGTTTGTTCTGGACAGAACAGGATAGAACCTCTTACTTTCAGATCAGCTGTTCATCACATCAGTACCAGGGTTCTACCTTTAATAAACCACAGTTACCGTTCTATTTACAGTTCTACAGCATCTAAGGTTCTGCAGCGTCCATGGTTCCATAACATCTATGGTTCTATAGAATCTACAGTTCTACAGCATCTACGGTTCTACAGCGTCCATGGTTCCATAACATCTATGGTTCTACAGAATCTACAGTTCTACAACATCTACGGTTCTACAGCGTCCATGGTTCCATAACATCTACGGTTCTACAGAATCTACAGTTCTACAACATCTACGGTTCTACAGCGTCCATGGTTCTATAACATCTATGGTTCTACAGAATCTACAGTTCTACAACATCTACGGTTCTACAGCGTCCATGGTTCCATAACATCTATGGTTCTATAGAATCTACAGTTCTACAACATCTACAGTTCTACAGCGTCCATGGTTCCATAACATCTATGGTTCTACAGAATCTACAGTTCTACAACATCTGCTACAGGTTCTACAGCGTCCATGGTTCCATAACATCTACGGTTCTACAGAATCTACAGTTCTACAGCATCTACAGTTCTACAGCGTCCATGGTTCCATAACATCTATGGTTCTACAGAATCTACAGTTCTACAACATCTACGGTTCTACAGCGTCCATGGTTCCATAACATCTATGGTTCTATAGAATCTACAGTTCTACAACATCTACAGGTTCTGCAGCGTCCATGGTTCCATAACATCTACGGTTCTATAGCATCTACAGTTCTACAACATCTAAGGTTCTGCAGCGTCCATGGTTCCATAACATCTACGGTTCTATAGAATCTACAGTTCTACAGCATCTACGAGTTCTACAGCGTCCATGGTTCCACAACATCTACAGTTCTACAGAATCTACAGTTCTACAACATCTACGGTTCTACAGCATCCATCGTTCTACAGCGTCCATGGTACCATAACATCTACGGTTCTACAGCGTCCATGGTACCATTACAGCGTCCATGGTTCTATAACATCTACGGTTCTACAGCATCTATGGTTCTACATCGTCCATGGTACCATAACATCTACGGTTCTACAGCGTCCATGGTTCTACAGCATCTATCGTTCTACAGCGTCCATGGTACCATTACATCTACGGTTATACAGCATCTACGGTTCTACAGCGTCCATGGTACCATTACATCTACGGTTATACAGTGTCTATGGTTCTATAACATCTACGGTTATACAGCGTCTATGGTTCTACAGCATCTACGGTTCTAGGGTGTCACATAACACGTTACTGGTTCGGACACACTCAGAATTGGATGAATCCGTATTTAATGATCTGGGCCATGAAACGGATGTTTCTGGTTCTATTCGTGTATTGTGTTGTATTGTTCTGTTCCTGACGCCCTCATCGTTGCTTTGTGGCTCTAACTCTGACTGAAACTTGACCATCTTGATACCAGCTGGACGAGACGGAGCTGGTTTTCCTTCCTTGTTTATTCATGTTGTTCTGCCTGTAACCCAGACGGGCAGATGGGTTGACCCCCCCAACCACCAGGGTGATATTCGAGCTGCTGGATGATTGCTGCAGGTGGAGTCCTCTTCGGTTTAATCCATCCCTCCTCTGCAGGATCTCCCTTCAGCAGTTACACTGAGATTGATGTGGTAAGAGCGTGTGCAGGCATATCTTAGAGAGAACCCGCCTGGATCTGCTGTGTTCCTGCAGAGAGGGAAGCTCTCCTCACCTCACACTTATCCACCACCGGCTGATGGATGCAGTCCGAGCTGTTTCCCACGGCGCCGTGTTTCTGGCCCTCGTTGTCCCCGGTTCCCTCCTCTGAATGAGTCCGGCTTTGGTTCCCCCGGTGGGTGGCGTTGGGAAGGCGAGCAGGGGGGTTCCTGGGGGGTCGGCTGAGCTCCCGGCGCAGGGCCCGGTTCTCCTCCTCCACCGCCCGCACCCTCAGCTCTAAGGCCTGTCGCTCGCCGGCTACGCCCACCGGCGCCGATGACTGAGCTTCCAGTGGAGAGAGTGGGAGGGGCTTCACTGTGGGGCCAGAAAGAAACATTAGGACAGGCCCAAATGTCCCACACATGTCCACTACTGAACGTCCCACACACGTCCACCACTGATGACAGTTTACATATTTTATCCATACATACTGCTGATGCAGAAATATTTTTCCCATTAAATCAGTTCCACTCCTCCACCTCTCTGCAACAAAGTCTAGATGAATTAATGAATTTATCACTTTATTTATTTATTCATTCATTCAATCATTCAGTTATTCATTGGTTTGTTTATTTATTTGATTGATTCCATCGTTTGTTTGTGTACATACTTGTCATCAATTAATAAATTAATCAACTAAATTATTCATTTATTTATTCATTATAATTTATTGGTTTGTTTGTTTATTTATTTATTTATTCATTCATTTATGTATTGATTCAATTATTTGTTTGCTTATTAATTAATTAATTAATCAATTTATTCAATGATTAAATCATTAATTTATTCAACTTTTTATTGGTTTGTTTATTCATTTATTCATTCAATTATTTGTTTGTTCACTAATTTTTCATTTATTTATTCATTAAATCATTCATTTATTCAATTAGTCCGTCTGCTGAACTTTCATGTGTTTAAGTTTTTTAGTCTTGCTGTTATCCGTGTCTCTGGTTTGTTTCTTGCATCATTTACTGAATTGTAGTTTTACTGAATTCACCGCATGAATAACGACACTAAATACAGTAGGAGGAAGGTTTTCATGATTCTCCTTTAATACATATTTAAAACAGGACATGACATCGCCTCGAAGGATCCTGAAGCGGATGAGGCAGAATTTACAACATGATATCATGAATAAATATGATTCTGTATCTGATGAAACTTAACACTTGTCATGAGATCTAAACCTGGAAGAGATCAACTTTCCCTGCAGGTACGTTCTATCATGTTTTGTCCCTGAGGCCTTTGAATATAACGTTATCTGAGAATCCTGCAGATTCCAGGGAGATGGTTCCTCCCAGCAGCGGAGGGGGACAGAGCCCACCACAGAACCGGAGCGCTTTCTGGATGCGGTGCATTTCCACGCTGTGTGGAACCTAATCCCACTGAAGCGGACTCAACCAACATTCGTCATGCAGCTCAGATAACATATGGCATTTTCTGAGCGGCAGATGCACCTGCTCTTTCCTCCTGCCAAGCCAATTTATTTGGATTTTAGGTATTTGTCACATCATCTTGGTGCAAAAAAAGCCTCAGCAAAGCACATTAATCAATGTTTCCCTGTAGAACGTGGAGAGCAGCATTACAGCAGAGAACAACGAGGTTTTCTGTCGGCTGGAAACGGCACGAGTGTATTTATATAAGGAGGGAAAACAGCCATTGTTTTACAGGCTTCTCTTCATGTGCACTTCTGCTTTCTGTTAGATGTAGTCCTGATGTTTCACTGGAAGAACAGAGGGTGACGGTCACCATTGTAATGTAGGTTGTCCTGACGATCGGAGGTTGGCAACCAGCTGGTGAAAAACTCACCGTCCACTTCAAGTGCTAAAAATCTAAACCAGGGTCAACTCCAGGGTCTCAGTCTTGCAGGTTTTACAGGGTTCTTGTTCCAAAACACCTGTTTCAGATAAAATGGTTTCCCATCAGCTCTTTGCTGACTTCTGTACAAATGTCTTCCAGTCAGCATCAGAACATTTAATCCCAGTCAGCATCTAGAACCTTTAATCCCAGTCAGCATCAGAACCTTTAATCCCAGTTAGCATCAGAACCTTTAATCCCAGTTAGCATCAGAACCTTTAATCCCAGTCAGCATCAGAACATTTAATCCCATCATGCTCCAGTTCAGCCTCAGGTGTCAGATTATGAGACTAAAATGATGTAAAATGAATGTATCAATAAATATAGCACCACAAAGACCAATAAGAACCACACATCAACAGTGAACAAGCCTTTTCTCATCTGCATATTATCTCTCCATCTCGGCTTTCAGGCACTGAAACAAACACACAGCAGAAACTATTCCCATGTTTCCACTTTCTCCTCATTTCCAGTTATTTCTGCTACTATTCTCCTTCTAACCTCACAAACCAACTCCACCTCAGCTGCATCAGAAAGCTCGTCTTTCCTTTATTCCAGACATACAGGATCATTATTTTCCTTCTTTTTAGACACATATAGAACTTTCTGCTCATTTGTTGATCTTTGGCTGCTCCTGATTGGACGTGACTGTCAATTTAAGCTCTCTGATTGGTGGAAAGTTGGACAGAAAGTGTCTTCATCTTCTTTTCTAGGTCTAAATAGAGGGCTCTTCGCAACATACTGTAGTAGTGATAGTGATGTTTTTTTGATGAAGATGGGATAAATCTGAAGAACTTTCTCTCATCTCAGCATGGTGTTGGCGCTATCATGGTCGGGAGCCACTCTGCTCCATCTGGGCCACAGCAGGCTGCCTTCACAGATGGAGGAGTCAATCCTGAACTATAGAAGTACAAGAGAAATTTGGTCCAGGAGCAAAACAACCAACCAGACAGACACTCGATGTTTTCAACAACAGCTTCAAAGGAACAGAGCTACTTTTGTGGAATAACCTAACTAAACACTGACCTTAGCACAAGAGAAATGTCAGAGAAAGTTTTAGGTCATATTTAAGCATCATTGTTTTGAAAAATCTATAACCACACAAACTTTCAAGCACTCTTCAGCCAACTAACACAGACTCTTGAATTCATGTCCATCACATTTCATTTCTAGTCGCCGTAAAGTCCCATCCTCAGCCTCCTGCTCCAAGGCAGAGATATGCTGAGTGGTAGCTACACATCCATCACCCTGTGGCATCTGTTCACCTGGCAGACAGCTTGAAAAACCTCCACAAGTGCACTAGTCAGCCACCATTTTGTCTAATCACTTGGATAAGGAGGATGGAATTAGAAGCATCACCACATGGGGAGTTTTTCATTATGCCGACTTACGGCTCCTCACAGCCTCTCCCCTCCATGACCTTGAAACTCCTCCCTCTAGGAGAGCTTACGGGGCAGGAGAGGCTTACACAGGAAACACAAACTTTTCTTTATCAAGGAATGTATAAATGTAACAACTCTGCCTTTTATTGTCAGCAGAGACTCAGAGCATGGACACAAAGAAGCACGGGTGATCCATGTTAGCACCAGCCCATAGTATCCCCCAGAGTACCATGGTATCCCCCACAGTAAGTATCCCCAATACCATGGTATCCCCGACAGTACCATGGTATACCCCATAGTATCCCCCACAGAACCATGCTATCCCCCAGAGTACTATGGTATACCCCATAGTATCTCCCACAGTACCATAGTATCCCCAATGGTACCCCCCATGGTACCCCCCCACAGTATCTCCCAGAGTGCCATAGTATCCCCCATGATATCTCCCATAGTACCCCCCACAGTATCTCAGATAGTACCATTGTGTCCTCCATGGTATCCCCCATAGTATCTCCCATAGTAACCACCACAGTATCCCCCATAGTATGTCCCACAGAAATGCAGTATCCCCCTTAGGACCCCCCATAGTACCATGGTATCCCCCATGGCATCCCCCATAGTATCTCCCATAGTACCCCCTACAATATCTCCCATAGTACCCCTCAGAATATCTCCCATAGTACCCCCCACAGTATCTCCCATAGTACCATTGTATCCCCCATGGTATCTCCCATAATACCCCCCACAGTATCTCCCATACCCTTTCCCCCCCCCTATAACTCCTACAATATCTACCACAGTACCATTGTATCCCCCACAGCATCCCCCATAGAATCTCCCATAGTATATTATCCCCCACAGTATCCCCCTTAGTATCTTCCATAGTATCTCCCACAGTACCATTGTATCCCCCAGGGCATCCCCCATAGTATCCCCCACAGTATCCCCCTTAGTATCTTCCATAGTATCTCCCGTAGTACCATTGCATCCCCTAAGGTATCCCCCATCCATCGCTACAGGCAGGTTTTTGACCCTGTTGGTGGTTTTTAGGTGTATGGAATGAAGTCCTGCGGCGACCTGCAGCTGGTTTTTTCTGCTCTAAAGACAATGACACTAAAACTGTACAATGTCTTTGAACATAAACTATAACATCTGTAACAGAACATAGTTCTGCAGGATGATTGTTTGCAAGGGTTTGACCTGACAAAACTAACTTGACTCCTGTTTTTGAACCGTTGAAGCAAATGTAATCATTAGGAACTCCGTGCTCATAGCAGCATTCATGCTTTGTTAAGCTACTGCCTGACTGTGAGTCAGTTTTAATGAGCCTTACAAGATCTTCACTAATGCAGAGCCTGGCACACACACCACTCTGTAGCCGTTAAATGTGTGTGTGTGTGTGTGTGTGAATGTTGGGACAGATGGATCATGTCAGCTGCCTAATCTTGGCATCAACGGTGACGGTATAATCCGCATGGTCTCATGCAGAGACTCACCACAGTCCCATAATAAAACCTGATGGGTCACTGACCTTGAATGAGGTTTGATGATTAGATGGATGGCATTCTGGGTGGCAGCGGCTACAGAATTCACCCCCACTCCCACACCACAGCATTAATCACTCTGCCACAGCAGAGGTGAGAAGCACAGCCCGCATATGGAGGAGATACTGTTGCAGTCGCCTGCAGGAGCATCAAACTCCACGTCTCTGCAAACCGTCTGCAGGCTGATTGGCTGGAGACGGAGTAACACTTTACTAAACAATAAGAAGATGGAAATGAAGCAAGTTAAAGTTAAATGTTTCATGGTTTTCTTCTTGCCAGATGCAAGGAAAAGAGGACAGAATCTTTGCAGTCGCTGCTCCAAACTAGGAATGGGCATATTGATACCCTGGAGTTGATACTTTGATACCAGCCAGACAAAATATCGGAACTGATACTTTTTTGAGTGTCACAATACCACTGTACAGATACAAAACATGCAACTTGTTTCCTCTTCTGAGAGTTTTAGGGAATGAAATGATGAAAGCAGCCAGATTCTAGCTTCTGTATCACATGATGGTGGCAGCCTATCAAATGTCATGATGATGTTGCTACTGTTAGTGGTGATGATGATGTTTTGGTGTGTTTCAGGTTACTGAACATTATGTTTAGGAATATTTATAATATTACTACTACATTTTATATTTGGACATTTTCCACTGAATAAATGTAAATAATCTTAACCTGTACTTAAGTTATTTGATAACTGAAAGAAGTTTTTAATCTTATTTTTATTTAATTTACTCATCACTATAATTTATTATTGTTTTAAAAGTATTTCTTTCCAGTACTTCTGCTCTTAAGTTTTACTTATATCTAATATTGCCCTGGTATTCAAGATATTAATGCAAACTGTACAATCATGTGATTTTCTTTGAAGGGACAAAAAAGTATTGGTATCGAAAAAATACCATAAACTACTGGTATTGTATCGACAGGAAAAATTTCGGTATCGCCCCTCCCTGCTCCAATCCTTTGGAAGTCTTAACCAACGCACATTGGAGAGGCCCCTTCACTGTCCTTTTAAAAACCCGTCTGAAAACCCATTTTCATGTCCTGGCCTTCGACCTGGCATGAGACCAGTTTTATTGCTCCTATTGTCCCTTTTTACTGGTTTTATTATTATTTGTATGGGATTTTTATTGTATTCTGTGTCTGTTTTTATAGGTTTAGTTGTTTTAGATTGTTTTATGTTTCGTGTTCAACACTTTGTTTCAGCTGTTGTTGCGTTAAAGTGCTTTATAAAGTTCGGTTCTTCTCATGGGGAGGTGAGGGGCTTCGCCCACAATTTATATTGCTGAGCTAAATCAAGTTACAGAGACCTGAAACTGTCATGTTCACTGCAGTTCAAATTACCATAGTGCAGCAAGCTACACCTTCAAAATAGTGATTCAGTTATGACAAAACTGGGTCGAATGCGATGTCTGATGGGATGGAAAAGAAGATGAAATAGAGAAAACTAATGCTGAATTGTTTCTGCTGTGAAAAATTTCGCTGGGACAGCGAAGGACAGACAGTATGAGGACACAGGTCATCATGGTTCCCTCTGAGAGCCAACATTCGCCACACAAGAATCGTTCAGACGTTGGTTCAACACAATCAGTCGTTTCACTGCTTCAGGATGAGGTTCACAGTGAGAATGAGGGAATTAGGAGGGCGAAGGTAATAAACAGGCATGCGAATGATGACATTCCAACTAAATCCTGCATCTTTTTGACCACACTGATGGTAGATTGCAATGAAATTCATAATGTAATAAAAACAAAGGAGAATAACAACACTAATAAAAGTGAAAATTAATTTAAAGTAAAAATAAATTAAATATAAGTAAAAGTACAACAAAAAAATTGAATAAAATCTTTTAAAAAATCAAGAATAAATGTCAATGATGACTAAAATAAAAAAAAGAAAAGAAAATGAAGGACACACAATTAAAACATTGCTCTGACTAAAGTTTCATTTCTTTTCTAAGCTGTTGAGTTTTTCCATTCACTGATGTATTCCTTCCAGAAGAGTCAGCCCTGCAGGGGTCATTAGGAAGCATGGCAGCGTTTAAACATCCCTCAGTAGCTATTTAAGCTGCAGTGCAAAGCCAAAATTCCCAGCATCAAAGGCTGTATTTGGAGTGAACCAAGGGAAGCCTTTAAATATTTGGAGAAAAAAGAATCCATATTTGCCGAGTTGTAAAAACAAGAGGATAAAACCATTAAATCATGAGGATCTGCGATGTTAAACATGGAATGACATCTTTAGATGTTTCAGTGTTCGTCCAGGAAAATTTGTGAGGAACTATTCAGGATTCATACTCTTTTCTTGAAGTTATTTTTCAGGACATTTTCAAGACTTTTCCAGCTGCTACAGTACAAGTCAAGTCAACAAAGTTCCACCCCACGCTGTTGGAGAAGTGTTCTACAATTGTAGCTTATAGTTTGTACATCGACAAAGCAGAGATGAAGAAGAGACGAAACAGAGACGAAGCGGAAATGAAAAAGAGACGAAACAGAGAAGAAGAAAGACGAAGGAGAGACGAAGAAGAGACGAAGCGGAAATGAAAAAGAGACAAAGCACAGATGAAAAAAGATGAAGCAGAGACGAAACAGAGATGAAGCGGAAATGAAAAAGAAACGAAGCAGAGACGAAGCGGAAATGAAAAAGGGATGAAACAGACGAAAAAAGACAAAACAGAGACGAAGCAGAGACGAAGCAGAGACAAAACAGAGATGAAGCAGAGACAAAGTAGCATCTTGTAACATAAGCTTGCATGTTACATGATGCCATGATTGCTTAAACCGATGAATAGTAGCTCCTATATTAGCAGATTCTAAAGACTGTGTTCCCAACACTGCTGTGAATTCATGTTGAGTGTGTCAACGGTAAAACTCGTGCAGCACACCTTTACTTCTGATTCAATCTTGCTTAAAACTAGGGCTGAAAGATATATCGTTATCGTATCTATATCGAGATATGAACATTCAAGATATTAATATCGAAAAAGTAACTATATAAAAGATATAGATTTCCCTGCGCTTGTCCTGCATGTAAAGCTCTGGAAGTCACAACAAAACTGCACTTTCCGCAAAAGTACTTGGTTTTCAACAAACTCTTAGTCATATTGTATCGTATCAATATTGAGATGTTTGGCATGAATATCGAAATATGAAATTTTGTCCATATCGTTCCTACTTAGAACAACTATGTCCGGTTCTCCAGCACCTTTTCACCACCAGCTTGAGTCAGAAACGTGTCTGGTGAATGGACGTGAGCTGTGTGGAGTCCTGTATCTGAACATGAGCGTGTTTAAATGGAGCGCTTTGTTCTAATGGGGGGTGCGAGACAGTGTCCTCCTGTCTCACCTAAAGGCATGTCCTGTCACAGCGTCTCACACTCACAGCAGTTTCTGTCCACTGCCACCAATCTGATGTCAAATCCAATAACCACACTGAATACCTCGGCGGCTGTTGCATTATGGGAGTGGATTCATATTCCAGGCTGCAGTGACCCCCCAGAACAAAATAGTCAATTTAATCATAATTAATGATGACACAACTGCAGGCTTTCAATCTTTAAAGGCAAAGTCATTAAAATGGCCCCGAGAGCTCCTGGACTGTATTGTCTGGGGGAAGTAATCAACGTTGGACAGGCCTCAGTAATTCATTAACACATCACCTCCAGATGAAACACGGGGAAGGGTGACTTCGTCCTCGGGAAATTTGTTTCTGACGACTTTCCGAGAGAGGCTTGTGTTTAATACGCATTTAAAAAAGTTCCTTCATTTACATGTTGTAATTCCTCTATTTTCACCTCAGCGGTGCCAGACTTTCCTACAAGAAACTCCAAGAATCTTTGAAATGTCATTCCTGCAGTTTTCCCTCCAATCTGATGCCGTGAATGAGGTCGAATATAAAGTGATGTTGCACATCCGGAGCTGTAGCTGCTGCAGGCACATTGATATCATTGCTAAGATGATGATAATAAACTATTTCTTCATGTTGAGACGAGTGAACAAGAAACCTAAAACAATTACTTACCAACTACAATAAGGCCAATCAGATTCCGATTGCTTGCCGTTGTTGACTAGGCATGTATATTGTTATGATTTTATCGACACAAATACCAATAACAATACTCTTTATCGATACTGGTACTTATTGATACTCTTATTGATACTATAATGTAATTTAGAGTACATATCAAAGACATTATGAGATGTAAAAAATACTGTTCAGACTTCAGACGTGAGAGGCCTGGACATAAAGGTGAAGGACAGTTGTGTCTGTCTTACTCCATCACCATGATTACGCAAAGGCTAGGTAGACATTCAAAAAGTATCGATAACAGTATTGTCTGTCCAGAATCTTAATGGTACCCTGGTATTGTTAAGATTAGGACCCGGTACGAAATGAAACCGGTACTTGGTATACATCCCTATTGTTGACATTAAGGTCCTGTGAAAATTCCTATGTTACAGCATCTTCTGGCAGTTTCCATTCATGGCTGGCCCCTATGATGCACGTTTCGACCAACAGATGCATGTATATCAGCTGCATCGCCACCTAACAAATGTTCTTCAGAAGTCTTATCTGGTGGCTCTTTGAGGAAAACCTTCACCCTAAAAAACCGATAAGTTGAATTTGACCGATCTGGTTGGTAGTTATGTGTCCGACCAATCTTTTGGTTTTTACCACAAGATTGGTTAAATTAACCAATATTTTGGTCAAAACATTGGTCAGACAGATAACTACCAACCAGATTGGTCAAATTAAACCAATCTATTCTTAGAGTGTTGGGTGAATTCCAGTTCCCCCCGTAGGCCTAGCCCTTGGCTCTAGGACTTCATTTTGTGCATTGCGTTCATGTGAAGGGGTAGTGGTGTCCCAATTGTGGTTCAGACCGAGAGGGAGGGGGAAGTGGTAGGGCTATCTGGCCCCCCCCAAACGGAGATTTTCCAGGGGAACACGATAAAACCAGTGGTATGATATTACCCACAGTTTCATGCAAAATTTGGGCAAGGAAAGGTGAGGAAATCAGCAGCCAAAGAAACGCACAAATGTGAGTATTTGTTTAGTTAAATACAATTTGAAAATCTCTATTTTAAGGTTGCGACAGTTTATTTGCAAATGTGAAAAAAATCGCTAGTTTTGTAACGTCACGTGCATCTGCTCATGTCTGTAACGTAACGTTCTGGAAACAACCGTGATGCCAGTTTACTGCACCACGGACAACTATTGGTGACCCACGAGGATTACGAAGGGTTGTCTTATTTCTCAGGGGACTAATTCAATCCCAAGCTCTTTAAACTCTTTTTCAAGTGCAAGGGCCGAGGGGAAGGGCAAGGGGGAGTGATAAGCATAGAGGTAGGGATTAAAATAGGAATTGGAATTGGGCAATGGTCTCCTTAGGAGGGACAGGCCTGGAAAACCTCACCAGGAAGGACTCCAGGGGGCTTCCGACTGTTCTTACTGTATCATTAGCGCCACGCCTTTAAAAATCCTGAGAATTCAGTTGTTTCACATTGACAACGTCAAAATCCAGAGGTGCAACAGTGGTAGGATACTCTGCTGTCAAACATCTGCTCTGAATGTGAATGCAGCATGCAGAGAGGCGGGACCTAATTAAAAAGCCTGAGACGCCCGGTGACAGTTGACAAAACGCCATGGGCACGAAGCGGGTGTGAATGGGCCATAAGGCTTAAAAGATATTGTGCACTTCATAAATAAGGAAGATAACATGTTTTTTTAGTGGATTTGTTTCACCGCTGCTTCAGAGCACTTACATGTCCAAAATCAGCTTCTCTCAATGAGAAAATGCCAAAATGGGATTTTTAATATGACATGAGTGATAGACAGAAAGTCTGGGTTTGTTGTTGTTGTCAGTACGAACCTCATGACAACCAGAGCCACCCAGAGGATTTGAAAAACACACACACATTATGAAACAGGACATTTCTGCAATAGACTGACAACCTGTCAGGGTGTACCCTGCTTCTTGCCAGCAACCCCGGCGACCCAGAATTGGAAGCCGTAAGCAGTACAGAAAATGAATGAATGAATGAATGAATGATACAGGAAATTTACAGGAAAAGTACTTCAGTGGGACACAGGGTTAAAATACAGTAGTTTCCCTGCCAAAATGGGAAAAATGACAACTATGACCTATATAGATCCTGGACAAGCCCCCATATGAGCCCATTTTTTACCAACTTGGCTCAGGTTAGTTATAAAAATGAGGATTCATGAAATATTCATGCCCAATCTACTTAAATATAAGTGGTAACAAAATAAGCTAAAGTAGGGTGTGAAAATGAGGAGTAGTGAAATACCATGTGTGGATCAGTGGAAGAGTGGGTGTCGATACTATACAATGATGCGAAACAAACTATGAAGAAGTAATAACTATGTGGAAGCAAGATGGCGAGAGAGAGAGAGAGAAAGAGAGAGGGAGAGAGAAGCCATAGTAGACTTATGCACATTTAGCCACTCACATGCTGATGTCCTTACCTTGAAAACTCCCAACTGACAGGTAAAGCCAGGTGAGTGCCGGGATGAAGAGCAAGGCGAGAGAGGCCGCCAGGAACTTTCTGCGCCCGCGACACATTCCCAGCATCCTCCGCAGCAAAGTACAGGGAAAGAGGTAAGATGACCTCTATGTGGGTAGCAGCTGCTGTCCACGGTGATTCATGGCACTGGAAGGGAGGTTAGAGAAGGAAAAACCAGGTTAGAGAAGACGCAGACGTTAATGTCCCCTGCTGCTGCGGAACAACCAAAGACAAAAAACATGTTTTAAATTTGATATGTGAGAAGATTCATTATCGTCCCCCAATACAAACACACCCCACAACAGAGCCACGAAACATGCACATGAACAGCTGATCTGAACATGGATCCAGATCAAGCATCACTGGCACTGATTGATTCATCTGAAGATATCAGACAGGCTATTGATCAGGAGCCATATGTAGTTGCAGTATAAAAGCATTTGATTCAATCAATCAGAATATATTAAAATCAATCAACTGGAACAGTGTGGGACCAGGGAAAAGTAACAGGGAAGCTGAAAAGTATTCCTCATTATACCTGAACTAGGGCTGGGCGAAATGGACCAAATATCAAATCACCATATATTTGTTTTAGATGACGATATACAATATATCCCAGTATTTGTACCCTAATTTGTCTAAAAGTTTCATTTCATATCAAATACCTGTTTTTTAGTATTGAAACATGTTTAACGTAAAGTATGGAACTGCAGTGATGGAACTGACAAAACACTGGTTAGAAATGTTAGTTAAATCAAAGTATTTAAAAATAGTTGGCTGCTTTTTTATGATTTATTTTCTAAAAGTCTTGGGACGGATGGTCTTCCAGACAGTTAAACTTATTTACTGCCAGACCTTTTCCGAGCAGAGCGCTCCATATTGCCAGGATTTTTAAGCATTTTCACTGATTTTGGGAGATCCACAGAATATTGTGTACTATGCCAATGCAAACAATGAATGTACCAAAGGAAAGCTTAGACTCTCTTCTTTTATCAGAAAAAAAACATTTGTTTCTAGCTTTTTCCATTCTTTAGTAATCTGCAGTAGAACATGGGTTTGTTGAAGCGAAAATGCCTGTTTCTGAGCAAAAAAGCTAAGAAAACTAGCTTTGCTCTAGCACCCCCATTGGATAATAAATGCTGAGGTCCGCTTCAAGTGGAAAAGTGTCTTTGATGCCAATATTTTTTTACTTTAGTAACACCTTCATCATCTGTTCAGCTGTTTACTTCTATGAAACAACAAATACAACACTGAGAAAAGAGTTTTGGAGGCAAAATAATTATTTACTAGCTAAATAAGCCACAACAAGTTTGTTTCACAACATAACATTTTGCAGAAACGTCTCCCTCTATTCCTCCCTCCCTCCCTCCTTCCCTCTCCCGGAGCTTAGGTGCGCACGCATCTGGTCTCATCTCGCATCTGACACCGCCATCTGCTGGATTAGATGAAAACTACCGAAATAAAGATGATCAGCACTTGGTTCTCTCTGCTCCGCCAGAGATTAAAACAGCTCCCCCGATTAAAACCCTTAATTATCGTGGAAACACGTGATTGGCAGCCAGTGAGTTAAATAATAAGGTGACCCCTTTGTAGTCAGTCGAGGTGCAGCCGGGTCATTACGAAAAAATAAAGCAAAAAAATTTGCACAGCTTATACCGCGATACAGCGATATGTGAAAATATCATTTCTCTCTTATGTAAATATCATATGGCAATATCATATCAGTATATCGCACAGCCCTTGCCTGAACATTACTTGTGGTCGTCCCCAGGGATGGATACTGGGCCCACAGCTGTTTATTATTCATATAAATAAACTGAGGAAATAATCATCACTTCTTGTCTCTTGTCCGAAAAAGTTCACTGGCCCTCATTTATCAAACGATCGTACGACGAAAATCTGTGCGTACGACCATTTCCACGCAAGACTCGGCATTTATCAATTTGAACGTGAGCGTAGGATACGATCAAATCTCACGACAGCTCTGAGTTCGTGTACGCAAGTTTGAGTCAGTGAGGGTTTGCAGCACAGCGCAGCAGAACATGGAAAATATTTATTAACCAAACCGCAAGCTGTCATTTAAACATAAGTATTCACATATCAGCACGAAGAATGAACCCATTTGTAAAGAAAAAGAAAAAGGAAAAAGGGAATGTAGAACGTAGCCCATTCCCTAAATTGCAAAAATAGCTGCGACTGAATTTAATTCCTCCATTTATCTCAACAAATTATTAAAATTATTAACATATAGTTCTAGGAGACAAGTGCTTTTCACTCTTCGTGCATCTCCTCGCCCCGCTGGTAAACCTGCACATAGGAGCGGTAGGCATCATTGCGCACACACGCGCAGGTGCCCAGGTGGAGCGCTGCTTCGGGCTGCAGGAAGGCAGGTGGGTGTCGGACGGTCCGACTCAGACCCGGCCGGATGAAACGCTGCTTTTAGACTCTGAGAAAATCTACAATACACTCCTGTGCAGTGCTGCGCATCGCTCGGACCGCTGGAGAGTTTTGATACGCAGTCAGAGGATGCGCCGGCAGCCGCCCTGCAGCCCCCACTGGGCTAAATGGAGGAGACCGCAGCTGAGCCGTCATTTCTAATAACTAATCTATACGTTAAAGTTGTATAAGTGCTGAGTCAGTAGACTGTCCCTTAGTTTTGCAAATGCAATTTATCTTTTTTCCGTCCCTGTCCGGTTCAGGCTCGGATCTGACCGGCATCCACCTGTCACCTGTTAGAGCGCATGGAGGGGGGGCGGTGAAACATCTTTTGGTGGTATGTTTCATATTGGACCACTTTTTCTTGACCCATTGACTAAAGAATTGTGACGCTGCCATCGGATGTGGGCTATTATTAAATTTCACAACTAATAAAACGAATAAACCATATCAGCCAGGCCTAGATTGAGACTTTTATTAAGATCTCAGCCGGAGTCCTTCACACCGGTGAGGCTGACTGATCCTCTTTCGTGCAGCGTTTTTCTGCACGTCTCTGACTTCGGTTTTTAAGCTGCCAAACAGCACCTCTTTAATCTTTCCCACCTCACAAACGAAGAATTCTGTCTTGATCCCCCCCAAAAGTTTCTTTTTTGGCAGAATCTCTCCTCGCCGTGGTTCAACCTCGCCGGGTGAAGCCTCATTATTATGCATGTTTAAGGGCGTAACCGTGGGCGTGACATTTAAATGACGATGGATTTCAGCTTTGGAATTTATCAAGACTCTTTTGTTCGTAAGACGAGATTGGACCGACACGAACGTTTTAATAAATCACACGTGGGTCCAATCGTACGACCATTTTTACGATCAGATGTGCGACCATTTCGACGATCGTTTGATAAATGAGGGCCCTCGTGTCTATGTTTGGTATTAACTAACTTCTGTTGAGGATGAAAATCAGCTGATTTATACACAGCTGTCATGTAGCTGACATATCTGTCACTATCTGGCTAACACCTCGCCTTCCAGGTCCAGGTACGATAGGATGTGGAAACAACAGAGATCAGGCTTAACCAAACCAAATCATCCCAAGCTGGAGCCGTTGGTGGAAATGGAGCAGTTAGCAACCACACAGCACATCAGGAGGAATCTGGGCCAAGATAAAACTGAACAGCAAAGCTTCTAGATGAGAGAGCAGTCTAGTCTATAGTCTGTTTTTATCAAAAATAGATAGATTTCCATCATCATCAGTGGTTCAGACGAGATGGTTGCGACATCCAATAACAGGAAGGTTGGCGGTTAAAGTCTTGGTCACAGTCAATCTGTGTCTTGGGCAGGACACCCTCTATGCCTCATCTTGCCATCACGGGTGTATGCAGGTGTATGAATGCTGATTTACCGTAAAGCTCTATAGAAATCTAATCTATTATCTCAGATCCAGATTTAGAGGATGCAGACAAGAACGGATCCATTTGAAGTCTGGAAAACTGACCTGGTGACAGTGCGTCTACAGTCTTGTTGGTGCCATTCAACCATCAGATAAAGGAAACTGCCACGTTTCAGGTGTCAAACTTTAGCTGCACCTGAAATCCTACATTTACCACCCAACAGGGTGATGAACACACCGGTCACGTCCACTCTCTTCTACTCTTCAGACTTATAGTCTTCGCTGAAGGCGTCGATGGCTCGCCCTCCCTCGTGGCTCAGCTGTAAGTTAATAGAAGATGGAATTTTATACCCACAGTTCAATAGTAAACTGCTGCATGCTGACACTAAAAGTGATGAGCGATGATTAGAGGGCAGTGGTTTATTGGCTGAAACAGGCTGTGAAGGCATTCGCTGCTGACTAACGCTAAAAGACGGGAGATTTACTCAGGCAACAAATACAAATTACACAAATATTATGATTTCAGTGCAAACAAGTCAAACACAATAACAATGAACCAGCTCAAAGCAAAGTCTGACAGAATCCCGGTACGTTCTACGATTGAGATGTTACTGTCCTTTAACAGTAACGGTCAAAAGTTTGGACTACCTTTTCCTCTAGATTTAGTGAGACAGTGTGTCCAAACTTGTGTCCAACATACCTGCAGATCCGTTCACCAAACTGGTCTGAGTAGCAGAACAGACGGCGCCAAAGCAAAAAGACATCCAGAAAAAATGCAAATGAAGTCATTCAGGCCTTGGACAGGCTTCCAGGGAACGTTAATCCATTCCTCCATGCCATTCCCACCACTGAGACAAAACTAACCAATACTTCTGAAACGTAACCCTATGTACTGCGTCATCACAGTACCAAGAAAATTAAATGATTTACAGCCCACACCATCATAGAGCCACCCCCATGCTTTGTCCTCAGGGACAATCACAATTACAGGTTTCTTTGGGTTTTACTCAGGCTTCTATGAAGTTAAATTAAAAGTTTCAAAACCACATCCAGAGATAGACAATTAGTCTCACGCACATCCTAGAGGACATATAGACTGGGTGCTGGATGCAAGTAGAGTGCAAAGTAGAAAAATGGGGATCGTGCACCAGGAAATGCTCCTCAATAAGATGTAATTTGTGACGTTTCGGGCTTCTGCCCTACTTCAGAATATCCATTTCATTTATCAGTGAAATCTAACATTCACTTTTATCACCAACAATTCAACAGAGATTATTTTGAAGTTACATCAAAGGGAATATTTAAAAAGTAACAGAATAATTACTTTTCTAAGTAATTAGTTATTTTCATAAAGCTATAACTCCGTTATTAACACCATTACTTTTTGGGAAAAGTAATTAGTAACTGTAATTAATCTCTTTTTTAAAGTAACGTTCCCAACACTGATCACCAGAGGCTAAACTTTTTCGTTGTCCGTCAATTTGACTGACAGGGCCATAAAAATTCCATCAATCTGTTTCATCTTTTTATTTTTCCATGCCATCTATCTCACAGTTGATAAATCACTTTGCGAATGCTAAATTAATATATTTACATTTTCTCCTCCCAACACACACAGCTGCATGTAAACGCCTCATATTGCAGCGGACGCACTATCTGGATACAACCCGAACATTTGAAAGACGCTGCCCATATTGCACGCCGTTATTAGATCAGTGTGTACATTATTTTTGCGTGTGAAATGACATTGCTCACATTTTTCTCCACACAAACCTTTGACAGTGTGTGAAAGTACCTGGACATGACTTTGCTGTGACCTGGTGCTGCATAAATGAAGCTGAAACGGTTTTCTTCAGGACGAACAATCAGCAGCGACGGATTACACGAGATAAACGGATCAATAACGCATCAGACTAGTTTTCTTCTGTAAATCCACCCAGCTCTACACGTCTGTCTGTTAATAGTCGCTGCTTTGAATGTTTTCAGCCATTTAAGCTCCCAGAATCCTCCCAGAACCGGACCCCCAACGGTCCGTCATCATGACCTTCACCGCAGCCTGGAATCAGAGGAGACCAGAGCATCCAGCCCCCCCCAGGCTGAGAATCTGACTCCAGCAACATAAAGCAGCATGTGGGGACGTCCCTGTCCATCATTCCCAGCACATTTACAGACCGTGCTCAGGTCAAAGCGTCCACATTATCCTGGCAGGTACGGAGCGAACCGCACTAATGCTGCAGACCAGCTCCAGGAGCTGCTTTCATCACCTCACCTCACATGTTCCCATCAGCATCCTGCTGAAGATGGAGGGAGTCCGCTGTGGGACGACGGCGTAGTCATGGAAGTCGTTTCATCTTTACACGTGCAGAAAGGCATTTAGAGTTCACACAGATCCTCAGCAACAAGCTGCAGAGGATGCTCTGCTTTCCATGCCAGGACGTCTCAGATGGTCGGAAGATCTCACATTACCTCAAACTACGGTGGGCCGATCCGCTGGATCCGTATCTGCTCCGATCCGCCGGATCCGTATCTGCTCCGATCCGCTGGATCCGTATCTGCTCTGATCCAGGCCAAAATGGACGGATTTTGTATCAGAACTCGATACCAAAATTTTTCCTGTCGATACCATACCAGTAGTTAAAGGTACTTCTTCATGGATACCGATACTTTTTGTCACTTAAAGGAGTCATCACCCGGAAATCCCACTTTTTCACGTTAAAGCACGTCCTGGAACAGGACCTCAGTTAAAACGTGCCAGAAACTCCAGAGGGTGAAAGTGGCTTCGTTTTAGAGCGCGCTCTCCACAGTATGCCATTTTGTTTTTTCTCTGTGAATGACAGGATCCACAGAGGCATCAACAGAGCATTCGGACGATAATATCGTCCTGTTATCAGACGATAATATCGTCCTGTTATCGGACGATAATTATCGGCCCGATAACAGGTAATAATTACTTCATTCCGATAAGTCCGATATCATGCCGACTTGCCCCGATAATATACATATTATTTTTGCCAGTGTAACAGTGCTCCACTCACATTTTGAGACCGGAATTATAAGTTGTTTAAAAATGCTCCAGCTTGTGATCCTGATGCATGTATCGGCATCACTTCCAGGAGCCTTTATTTCTGTATCAGTAACAATGCAGTTATTTAAGTTGCTGTGCATATGAGATATCGAATAGTTTGAGATATTGAGATATCTTTGAGAAAATGTTGTGAGGCTGCTGATAGTTTTTAACAGGAGAAAATAAATATTTCTTCATTTAAAGAGTAAGAAGTCTTTTTGGTTTGGTTGATAGTATTGATGTCATGATTAGGTATGCACGTGTGTTATCAGTTATTGGTATCGGCCTTTAGGAGCTAAAATTTATTGGATATTATCTGTATCTGTTTTTGAAAAAGGTTATATATCCCTAATACACACACACACACACACACACACACACATATAGATGGATAAATAGATACTTTATTGATCCTCAAGGGGAACGTCATATTCCAGTACAACCCGTCCACACACATATGCATATATATGTTAGGGATGTACGATATTGAAATTTTGGCCAATATCCGATATGCCGATATTTTAAAACTCATGTGACTGATAACCAATATCGATACTGACATTAATGCTGGAAAAAATAGCTAGTCATTGCAAATAACAGTTTTGTTATCAGTTTCAAACACTTTGAAAAATCGGGATGGGAAAAAATACTGATACATTGAAATATCGCAATATTTTCATATACCGATATCATATTAATATTCAAAAACGCGGCATCGATCTATTTAATTTCAAAATTTTGCAAGAATGCATTGTTCTGTTGAAAAATTTCGCAATATTTCATGAATTCCTGTGAGATTTTGTAACAGAACGATGAAATATCGCGAGATTGTTAGTAAAATAGATTGATACCGTGTTTTCAAATGTCAATATAATATCAGCATATGAAAATATCGCAAATTTTTTGTGAATTCTTGTAAAATTTTGTAACGGAACAATGAAATATCGAGAGATTTAATAATAAATTTAAATTAAAAATATTAAAATAGAATGTCTATATGATATCAGCATATGAAAATATCGCAATATTTCAATGTATCGATATTTTTTCTCACCCCTGGTCTTTAGAAGTTTTAAAGTCTATAAAAAAGAAGCTTTTGAAAAAGAAAAGAAGAAGATGTTTGTTTTCTTTTAGACTTTAGACTGATCAGTTAAATATCGGTTAAATATCAGCGGGGTGGCCGATGTCCAATCCTCAGTTTTAAGGCCGATACCGATAGGGGGCCGATTATATCGTGCATCCTATGTATATGTATATGTATATGTATATGTATATACACACACACATATACATATGTATATATCATATATATATATGAGAAGTCCTTCGTCCTTCATCAGACTTCACCTGCTCAGGTGTTTCAGCTTATCGGTGTACGTAGGCGGGGTTGAGGCACCTCAGTCGCCCTGATGGAGCCATTAATCATCAGCTGCTCTGAGCTGGAGGCAAAGCGAGGAAAAATAAAGCGGACTGCTGCAGCATTCATCTCTATTAGCACTCTTTCCCTCTTCTCATTTACTCATGGCTGAAAGTTATTTCTGACTTCCAGCGTCCTGTTCTTCAGTCATTGTTAATGAGACCGAGTCCATGCTGCTTTTGTTTAGTTATATTACATTTCTTCCAGTTTCAGGGTAGAATGTTCTGTAGAAATTAAAGTTTCTAGATCTGTGAAACGTGTCCTTGAATAATCATAATATCAGTGAAAATGGTCTCAAAATGACGTTATTGATCATTGAAATGGTTCCGGTAGAACGTGTAATGGTGACGGGCCTCAGTGGTTTCAGCAGGATGACTCAGCAATATACTCTCACTCTGTCACAGTCTCGGCCACTTACAGCATCGTCTGACATTTCCATCATGGCTGGCTCCAATACACAGTTTCCTGTTTACAAACACCGCAGTTGCTAGGCAACCAGGGGGCTAAAGGCCTGTTTGTACTGCAGTCTATTCACATAAAAGTGAAGTATCCTGACGAGACAGGCAGAGATTGTTGTGTTTTAATTTATATTTTATAAATCTGTACTTTGATGATGAATAAAAAACATCGACTCATCGTTGCCGTTTTGTGTTTCTATTACCATTAAACTAACTTAGCAAGGGAGTCATCACAGGAAACGACATTTTTCTGGTTAAAACATGGATATTAAGGGTGGGAAAAAATATCGATACACTGAAATATCGCGGTATTTTCATATGCTGATATCATATAGACGTTTTTAAATTAGATTAAATCTTGCGAGAAATCTTTTTTATAACAGAACAATCAAACCTCAAAAGATTTCGTTTGAAAAATAGATTGATACTGCGTTTTGAAATATCAATATGATATGAAAATATTGTGATATTTCAGTGTATGGATATTTTTCCCACCCTTAATGGATATCATTAGTGTTTGGACTAGAGATGTCCCGATCAGATTTTTTTTTCTTTCCCCCAGATTCCGAGTCATTTGATTTTGATGATTGGCCGATACCAAGTCCTGATACTTCTTTACTAAAATGAGAATTGAAAAGAAATAAGCTCCCGATTTTAAAAAGTTTTTTCATGTTCAGGAAGAAAGTCGGAATACTGACTTTTTTCCTGAACATAATAATCATAATAATAAAATTCCGTCTTTAAATTTTTTTCAAGATTTCTGGAAAAAAAAATTTAAATGTTCTGGATTGTTCTCAGATTTTTTTGCTCTTCGGTGGCCCTCATCCTCTTCCATAGTTATAAGCTTTTCCATTTGGGTATGCAAACTAGGCGAAGGTTACTTAAAAAAGCGAGATATTAAAAGGTTAAACTGGTCATTTATTAAAGATTTAAATGCTGAAAGCAGCACAAATGAGCTAGAAAGCAGTTATTTACCGCAGAGCTGATATTTAGACTCATCCTGACGTGAAATGTAGCCGGTACCTACGATGAAAAAGGGATTTTGGTTCATTCCAGGTAAAACTTTAATGACACCATCTGCAAGAATTTGTGGTGTAATGATGAATATGGCTTTCTCAGAACTGCCAAGAATGGACGAAATCCTGAAATGAGACAACATAGATTTTTTCTACGGCGCCTAAAGGCATCACAGATGCAGCAGGAACTGATGTGGTGAAGAAACAACAGGTGGAATGTCAGCAAACAGCCTGCTGAACACACCGGGACATTTCCTTCTGTGTGAATCAGAGGAAAGATGGAAGGAGAGGAAGAAACAAGCTTTTCTACAGCTGAGAGGATTCACAGAGAAGGAGAGAGAGAGCCACTTCATCAGACATCACCCTGGAGGAAACCTGGATCACCATCCTGGATCTCTCCTGGGACAGCTGTCAGAGGTGGTAGAAGCTCTGCAGCATCTCCACGACACGATCGGGTCCTCAGCAGAACTGGTTTTACAGGAGTTAGCAGCAGGCGCTCGCGCAGCTTCCCACCGCTGACATACAGATGTGCTCAAGATTATTCATCCTCCACAGTAAGAAAGTGTTTTTGCACGTTTGACATTTATTTTCTATCTTGTTTATAATCAGATCAAATAAGGACATGTAAGGCAGATAAATGCAACTGAAATTACAATAACCTTTTTGGAATATACCAATAAATGTCCTTTCTGTGATTACCTCAGTGACATTATTCAACCCCTCGAGCCTGGGATACACTGTGTGATATTTTCAATCGCTGCTCGCAGCTCCAACTCAAATTGTGTTCAAAAGTTCACAGCTTGTGATGTTTGTCCTCATACTGTATGAACCAAAGCTCGGATGCGATCCGACTACTCACACTGTACGACCTCAAACAATCCTGACATGCAACGCAATAAATACAGCTGGTAGAAGAAGAAGATGACGACAGACAAGAAGAAGATGATAACAACAGCAACAACAACAGTATGCTACCACCATAAAATGTGCTGCATTAGCGATTTGCGCTCTTCTTTCTGAAGAATTCACCAAAAAGAAAAGGCAACAACGTCGTGTGTGGACGAGGAATTGTCTGAGCAGACGTGGGCTGTGCTGTCTGTCGGTTCTACAACGAGAACTCTGTCCAAATGACAAACCGGGCCGCCATGCTGCCTCTGGTTTACTTCCGTTTTTGTTTTCCACATGTGAATTGTGAGAATCTCCGAGGAAAGAGTTCTCAGTCTGGTCGTGGCTCCGCTTCAACATGCCATTCACTCACGAGCCACGACCAACATATCAAACAGGTTTGATTTTCTTACGACTCACGATTTCTGATCGGGAGCTCGTCGTGAGGTGCAAATCGCCTCTCATGACCCCCTAGTATACTGCACAACGCACGGCACACGATTTGGCCAGAATTGTCGCACGACTGGAAAATCAGCTCAAAAACGGCCAAAAATCGCACCGTGTATGCCGGGCTTTACGTATATATTTCTTTAGTATAACACCCTTTGGCAATAACATCCTTTCCATGTGAAACAAAGCTTGACAGAGGTTTCTTGCAGCGATCTACAGGTATCTTCGCCCAGTCTTCGTGGGCTTTATTCTCTTTGGGATTTAAGTCTGGTGATTGTGATGGCCATTCCAGTATCTTTCTCCTGCAACCGAGCTTTGGTAGATTTGGAGGTTTGCGTGGGATCATTGTCCTGTTGGAAGGTCCAACGACTGCATGACATTTGCACCAAAGATCACCTGGTAGTGAACTGAAATCATGATGCATTGCACACGGTGGAGAGTCCCTGTACCTGAAGAAGCAAAGCAGGCCCACAGCATGACTGACCCCCCACCATGTTTCACAGTCGGCAGGGTGTTCTTTTCTTTATAGGCATCGTTCTTTCTCCTCCAGACATATCGTTGATTCATTGGCCCAAAAAGTTCCAATTTTGTCTCGTTGCTCCAGAGAACAGTAACCAAAAACTTTTGTGGTTTGTCCACATGGTTTTTTTGCGGACCGGAGTCGACTGGAGTCAGCAGAGGGGTGGACCTTCCGGCATGGAGGCCGTCATTTTGCAGTCTGCGGCTTATTGCCTGGGATGAAACCTGGGTACCTCCCTCTGATAAGTCCTGTCACAGTTCCTCAGCGGTCACCCGAGGATTTCTCTCCACTTTTTGCCTCAGGTACAACAGCATAGTTTTTCTACCACGCCCAGGTAGCGATTCCACTGTGCCTTTAGCTTTAAACTTTCGGATTATGCTCCCAATTGTGTCTCTTGAAATGTTTAATTTCTTTGCTATCCTTTTATATCCATGTCCTCGCTTAAGAAGAGAAACCACCTCCTCTCTTGACTTCTTTGACCATTCTCTGGACGTCACCACATTAAAAACACACCATTAACTTGCCAAGGAGGAGCTGAGAGCCACAGTCCTTTTAAATCTGCTTAATTGTTGCTCGTTATGTTTTATTCACATCTACAGGTGCTTTCATCACCTGTTTGGAAACACCTGATGGAAACCTCTGCTGTTAAAGTGGTAATCTTGTCAGTGAGGAAATTACAAACATATTTGTTACTGTATTTAAAAAAAAAGAGTTGTTTAAATTTAAGTTGAATGTAACTCATTTATAAGTCCCTATAAGATTTAATCATAAACAAGATTTTAAAAAACGTAAAATTTTCCAAAACCCTTTACCTCAATGGGGGTTGAATAATTTTGAACACAACTGTAAAAAGCAAACATTTATTCATTAAACATCAGAGCTTTAAAGCTTTAATGCTGCAAGATGTTTTTGTTCTCTGAACCCGCCTGTAGTCCAGACATGGGCCTCATTTATCAGACAATGAAATCCATTGTTGTTTACATTTTACGCCCTTAAATGTGCACATCCAGAGGCTTCGCCTGGCGAGGTTAAACCACGGGTCGGGATGCACATCCTCATGAAGTGATAAAGAATAAGGAGGTGCAGTTGGCAGCTTAAAAACCGAAGTCAGCGGCGTACATCTAAACCTACACCAGGGCGGCAATCCAGCAGGTTTCCCACATCTCCCTGCTCCACACACCTGACTTAAATTAGATACACTATACTGTCAAAAGTATTTGCTCATCCATCCAGATGATCAGAATCAGGTGTTCCATCACTTCCATGTCCACAGGTGTATAAATGAAGCAGCTCGGCATGCAGACTGTTTCTACAAACATGTGAAAGAATGTGTCGCTCTCAGGAGCTCAGTGATTTCCAGCGTGGAACTGTGATAGGATGCCACCTGTGCAACAAATCCAGATGTGGAACTTCCTCGCTCCTAAATATTCCACAGTCAGCTGTTTTATAAGAAAATGGAAGTGTTTGGGAACGACAGCAACTCAGACACGAAGCGGTCGGTCACTGGACTCTAGAGCAGTGGAGGCGTTCTCTGGAGGGACCAATCACGCTGCTCCATCTGGCAATCTGATGGAGGAGTCTGGGTTTGGTGGTTGCCAGGACAACGGTACTTGTCTGACTGCATTGTGCCAAGTGTAAAGTTTGGTGGAGGGGGGATTATGGTGTGGGGGTGTTTTCAGGAGCTGGGCTTGGCCCCTTAGTTCCAGTGAAAGGAACTCTGAATGCTTCAGCATACCAAGACATTCTGGACAATTCCATGCTCCCAACTTTGTGGGACCAGTTTGGAGCTGGCCCCTTCCTCTTCCAACATGACTGTGCACCAGTGCACAAAGCAGGTCCATGAAGACCTGGATGCAGAGTCTGGTGTGGAGGAACTGGACTGGCCTGCACAGAGTCCTGACCTCAACCCCATAGAACACCTTTGGGATGAATCAGAGCGGAGACTGAGAGCCAGGCCTTCTGGTCCAACATCAGTGTGACCTCACAAATGTGCTTCTGGAAGATGGTCAAAGATTCCCATAAACACTCCTAAACCTTGTGGACAGCCTTCCCAGAAGATGAAGCTGTTCTAGCTGCAAAGGTGGACCAACGTCATACTGAACCCTCTGGATCAGGAATGGGACGTTACTGAAGCTCATATGTGAGTCAAGACAGGTGAGACGATACTTTTGGCAGTAAAGTGTAGATCCAATCACCAATCATGCTCTGCACCGTGACTCATTAACTGGTGCTGGAGACGTGGAAAACCTGCTGGGCCGACTGAATACCCCTGCGATACATGGAGAGATCGGTCAGCCAGTCTTTCCGTGTTCAACAGACTCCAGCTGACATATGAATACAGCTCTCAATAAGTAGTTTGTATGACTTATTAGTTTTATTGATTTTTAACTGATAAATCACGCGAATCTGGTGACAACGTCACAATTCTTCAGCTGGGAACCCCGTTTCACTTCCACTGTAAGGTGCAGTACGCGGCACACTAGCACTGGCTTACTCAATTAGCATTAGCAACATTACAGAACTGGCTAACTGTTAATTAGCATTAGCAAACGTTTAGCTTATGTGTCTCAGAGGAAAGCAGCAACCTCCGCTGGGCTTTAAAACCCCTTTGTTACCTTCACCCTCATCCTGCTTCGTTTTTGTCCATTTGAATGTGATAAATGTAGCAAAGAAGATGCTATTTCTACACAATCGAGCTAGCAACTCTAGAGTTAACGTTAATGGTGAAAAATCCAGACGTTGGCGTGGTAACCACATATAAATATTTACTTTTTAGACCCATCAAAATTGATAAAACAATTAGTCATCATTTTCTGTACCGCTTATCCAGTTCAGGGTCGCGGGGGTTGCTGGAGCCCATCCCAGCTATTATCAGGCGAGAGGCAGGTACACCCTGGACAGGTCGCCAGTCTGTCGCAGGGCCAACACAGAGAGACAGACAACCATTCACACTCACATTCATTCCTAGGGGCAATTTAGAGTGATCAATTAACCTAACATGCCTGTCTTTGGATGGTGGGAGGAAGCCGGAGTACCCGGAGAGAACCCACGCAAACACGGGGAGAACATGCAAACTCCACACAGGAAGGCCACAGTTGGAATTGTTCGAACCCCCTCCCCAGCCGGGAATCAAACCAGCGACCTTCTTACTGTGAGGCTGCGGTGCTAACCACCACGCCACCGTGCAGCCCTGATAAAAAATTAAACAATTATTTGTATGCTGTAACTTTATATAAGCAGCATATAAATGACAGGACTGGGTTTTGTTCTGGTTTCAGAGTCGGGACAGGAATGTGTGAGTCATGACCTCAGCTGCTGGTCAGATTTTCCAGGACCAGCTTTTCTGTTTTATTCAGCGTGAGGTATTCAGAGGGACATGAACTTCCAGGATGACCTCACAGTGTTTTTTGTTTGTACATGTTTAATCTATTTAACACATTTAGTCGCTGACAGAATTACTGGTCAGTAAAGGCGCACACCAGCTTCGTGTGCGGCGCTGCCTCCGGAGCTAAACACGGCCATTTTAGTCAACAGTTTACTTCGATCCAGGCCGCCATACGCCAGAAGTCAGAAGCGTCTCTATTTTTGATGGAGCACGCTTCCAGAAAGCGTCAAGCTCTCAGAAAAAAGGTGGAAAATCTGACACGGAAGCAGGTAAATTTCAAAATAAAAGCCCCCTGCAGATTTGCGATCCTGAACTATGTACATTACCTTTTTTTCTTTTTTTAGCTCTCCCCCCCTTTCATCTAAACTTCAACCATCTTTATCTTTCCCCACCTTATTCTCTCCCCCACTAATAAAGACATATCTTTCCTCTTCTTCTTTCCCCTCCCCCTCTCCCTCCTCCTCCCTTCCTCCTTTATTTTTCTTTTCCTAATCCTCCTTAATCGCCGTCCTTATCACCCCCGGGTGATCCCTGGTTTACTTCCAGTTGCTATTGATTGACGCGGCGCTCCCCCCAATAATCGCCCCCAACCTCCCAGTCATTTCCCCGATTGGCATCCTTATTTCTTTTTTTTTCTCCCCCGCGCCCCCTCTCAGCAGCGACGTCCCGAAAATGCGCAAATTAAATGTTGGTTTGACATCAAAACGAGTCAGAAGCGCAGATTTTTGAGGTCTAAAAGTTACGTTGTGTGTCTTTAAACAAATACTTAATTACATAAATAAATAAATGATTAGAGAGGTAAATTTGTCTTGTCCTTTTTCTTTTTCCCTGATCTGAAAACTGATCCGATCCGTGACTCAAACCATAAACCGATCTAAACTGTGAGTTCATTGATCCGTTGCATCACCCACAACATGCCAGGAACAAAATTAGCTGATAAAACTGCACCAACAACTAAAACATGTGAACACACAGCCAGCTGAAACACAAATGTGCTGTGACCTGTGAACATTGTCGTTTCTGCATTTATTGTTCAGGTATTTATCAGTAATACCGTCAAGATGAGAGGAAATGTGAACATTTGCTTTGCTAGTCGATTTCGGTGTGCGCTCCTAAAAATGTAAGTCGGGGGCCGCTGTGCTCCTGGTGAACAAAGTTGGTCTGGAGCTCTGATTCAGTGGATCGGAGACGTGGCTGCTGATGCCGTCGGGCCTGAAGGAGGAAATCAATGAAGCAGCAACAGCTACAGCTTTGTTTGCCGTTCGCTGAGACTCGGCCTCCTCCCTCATTACTGACGATGAACAGGCAGAACACTGATACACTGAAGATCCAGACCACCGCCGGCCGACTGGCCACGATTACGCTCCGTCCAGGTACCCAAGTACAAAGGCTTCATCCTCACCGGTGGATTCAGAGGAGAAACACTCACAGCAAGACCTTAAACACACAGGTCACCATAGCAACAGATGTTTCACCGTGCCTTCAGCACATGCTCGCCGTTCAGGTTTAGACCACAAACCCAAAAATTTCATCAAAACAGACATAATGGAACATAACGGTTTCTTATACAGAGTGGGATTAAAGGTTCTGATGCTGACTGGGATTAAAGGTTCTGATGGTGACTGGGATCAAAGGTTCTGATGCTGACTGGGATTAAAGGTTCTAATGCTGACTGGGATTAAAGGTTCTGATACTGACTGGGATTAAATGTTCTACATGCTGACTGGGATTAAAGGTTCTGATGCTGACTGGGATTAAAGGTTCTACATGCTGACTGGGATTAAAGGTTCTGATGCTGACTGGGATTAAAGGTTCTACATGCTGACTGGGATTAAAGGTTCTAATGCTGACTGGGATTAAAGGTTCTAATACTGACTGGGATTAAAGGTTCTACATGCTGACTGGGATTAAAGGTTCTAATGCTGACTGGGATTAAAGGTTCTAATGCTGACTGGGATTAAAGGTTCTGATACTGACTGGGATTAAATGTTCTACATGCTGACTGGGATTAAAGGTTCTACATGCTGACTGGGATTAAAGGTTCTGATGCTGACTGGGATTAAAGGTTCTGATGCTGACTGGGATTAAAGGTTCTGATGCTGTCTGGGATTAAAGGTTCTAATGCTGACTGGGATTAAAGGTTCTGATGCTGACTGGGATTAAAGGTTCTGATGCTGACTGGGATTAAATAGATCAATATCGTGTTTTTTAAATATTGATTTGATATTGACACATAAAAATATCATGATATTTCAGTGTATCGATATTTTTCCCACCCCTATTTTTCAAAGTGATGGAAACGGATAACAAAACTGCTATATGATCAGTTATCAGACACATGAGGTTTAAATATCGGCATGTCGGATATCGGCCAAAATTCCAATATCGTGCATCCCTATTCCAGATGCTGACTGGGATTAAAGGTTCTGCTCCTACAGGCAGTTTTACACTCATGAAATCGTGTTTGTAGTTTTCAGGGTAAAACTTCAGAACTTTTTTCAGTGATTTTTTTCTGTTCACCATGAATTGATTTCTCAGTTGTTTTATTCCTGACTAAAAACGGAAATGGTCCAAATAAAAGGTGAAAATGATCTTAGAGACGCCTCAGCTGAACTTTATTTGCATTAAAACATGATGGCGGCTCTTCAGGAGGGTTGACCACATGAACACCGACAGCTTTGTCACTGGATTGATAAATAAAATGAGGAAATGGATCCAACAAATCAAACTCTTTTAAAATGACAGTAACTAAGTGATCCTAGTTCTTCACTCATTCCTCGATGACCTCGCTGCTGTTCTCTGGTTTCCTGTAGAGACCTGGATTATACAGGAGGAAGACATCGTAGTCTTCATCAGTAATATGAAAGCAAATTAGTCTGAAATTAAATCATTGATACTCAGAAACTACATGGTAATATGTTGTAATAAATAAACTGATGGAGATAATCGCTGACATTTATGCACAGCGAATATTTCTAAAATCATAAAAAAGTCACGTGACACAGAAAACAGCAAAACAGGTGTTTAAATAAATAAATAAATAAAAAAGCTGCTCCTGTGTGTCGCGTGCGCACCGGACTCCCGAAGAACTGCTCCGACCTCCCTGCTGGACTGTCCTCGGCTCTGCTGGACCGGGTCGACCCGGTTCGGGTGAGTTCGGACAGACAGGCTGTTAATCTGCCGCACCGGATTAACGCGCGCGCAGGGCCTTGCAGGAGGTTCCACACACGCTCACACACACACACACACACACTCACATACAACACAAACACGCGCGCGGAGCTGTGCGGTTCTGGTGCCAGACCGGTTCGGACTCACCTGATGCGGATCTCCGCAGTCCGCGGGTTCAGCAGGAGATCGCCGCAGTTCTCGCACTCTTTCCCCTGTTTTGGCGCAAATGAAGCGGCGCTGACGGATCCATCCAGTCCGGACTCTGCGGTGCTGGCGGTCCGGTCCGGTTCTGCAGCCTCCAGCACCGGCACCGGAGCCGTTCTGGGTCCTCCGGGCTCTGAGAAGGGCCACACGGCGGCGGATCTGGACCTGTGCGACCCAAACACAGCGGCACGCGGCGGGGGGGGACGCGCACCGGAGACCCGGCTGGAGCTCCGCTCAGGTTCGGTCCGGTGAAAGCGCCTCCGAGCCGCCGGTACCGCGCAGATCCTCCACTTGGGTATTCCGGTGTCGTCCTGGTCCTGGTCGTGTCGGAGTTCGGCCTCAACACAGCAGCTCTTTCTTCCTGACGAGCGGCCAGCAGCCAATCACAGCGCCGCATTCAGGGAGGGGGGGCGGACGGGAACCCGGACTGGATCACCGCGGACCGGAGTCTGAGTCAGGTCCGGGGACCGGTGCGGGTCTTCAGGGTCCACATAGTGTCTTCTTTCTGCTGAAGCCCTTTTCACGGTTCCGTTTTCCGCATTTGACACATTTCTGCGCAGAATGAAGCAAAACAAACATCACGCGCATAATTCTGCCTTTTTATGATGAAATAATTTCATAAGTTCAGACTCAGAAACTTTCTCAGACAGCTGAAAACAGAAAAGATCCATCATACGAATCCTGCAGGATCTGACTTCTTCCATCCTTATTTCCATGGCAACCATCCACACCATCATCATCATCATCATCATCTCCAGTCACATCCAGCTCCGTCTGATTCGCTGTAGTCCAGTTTTCATCTGGTTCCAGCCTCAGCCTGCAGCAGCAGGACCGGAGGATGGATCAGGTCTCCAAACCAGACCAGAGAAGAAGGTTCTCCACTTTTAATGACGTCACTGGCTTTAACACAAATATTTGTGTTAGGAAACGTCATTTTTATATTGCTGTTATTATTTACTGTAATTTACAGTTTTTCACTGTTAATTTTATGAATATTTTTTGTAAAAACAACAATGTATTTTTTAAAAACTGTTTTAACTTTAATTATTGTGAGAAAATATCGTAAATAAATAACAATTGTGAACTGCTAAATTCACGGTTGCCAAAACAGCATACCGTAATATCCTCTATATCCTCACTGTAAATTTTACCATGAAAAAATGGCGACCACAGTTGCAGTTGCCAGTTTTTCACCATATATATGTATATGTATATATATATATATCGATATATATATATATATATATATATATATATATAGTATATAGCAGTCAGTGGGTACAGAAAGTATTCAGACCCCTTTCAACTTTTCACTCTTTGTTTCATTGCAGCCATTTGCTAAAATAAAAAAAAAAATCATTTTGTTTCTCATTAATGTCACTCAGCACCCCATCTTGACAGAAAAACAGAAATGTAGACATTTTTGCAAATTTATTAAAAAAGAAAAACTGAAATATGACATGGTCATAAGTATTCAGTACTTTGCTCAGTACTGAGTAGAAGTACTTCTGAGCTGGTACAGCCATGAGTCTTCTTGGGAATGATGCAACACGTGTTTCACACCTGGATTTGGGATCTTCTGGTTCTTCTTGCAGATCCTCTCCAGTTCTGTCAGGTTGGATGGTGAACGGTGGTGTTCAGCCATTTTCAGGTCTCTCAGAGATGCTCAGTTGGGTTTAAGTCAGGGTTCTGGCTGGGCCGGTCCAGAATGGTCCAGAGTTGTTCTGATCCACTCCTTTGTTATTTCAGCTGTGTGTGAGGGTCATTGTCTTGTTGGAAGGTGAACCTTCGGCCCAGTCTGAGGTCCTGAGCACTCTGGAAGAGCTTTTCTTCCAGGATCTCTCTGTACTTGGCCACATTCATCTTTCCTTCAACTGCAACCAGTCGTCCTGCAGCTGAAAAACACCCCCATATCATTATGCTGCCACCACCATGTTTCACTGTTGGGATGGTATTGGGCAGGTGATGAGCAGTGCCTGGTTTTCTCCACACATACCGCTTAGAATTAACTCCAAAAAGTTCAATCTTGGTCTCATCAGACCAGAGAATTTTATTTCTCTCAGTCTGGGAGTCCTTCATGTGTTTTTAGCAAACTCTATGCGGGCTTTCATATGTCTGCACTGAGGAGAGGCTTCCATCGGGCCACTCTGCCATAAAGCCCCGACTGGTGGAGGCTGCAGTGATAGCTGACTTTGTGGAACTTTCTCCATCTCCCTACTGCATCTCTGGAGCTCAGCCACAGTGATCTTTGGCTTCTTCTTTACTCTCTCACCAAGGCTCTTCTCCCACCATTGCTCAGTTTGGCTGGACGGCCGGGTCTAGGAAGAGTTCTGGTTGTCCCAAACTTCTTCCATTTAAGGACTATGGAGGCCACCATGCTCTTAGGAACCTTTAGTGCTGCAGAAACTCTTTTGTAACCTTGTCCAGATCTGTGTCTCGCCACAATTCTGTCTCTGAGCTCCTTGGACAGTTCCTTCCACCTCATGATCCTCATTTGCTCTGACATGCACTGTGAGCTGGAAGGTCTGATATAGACAGGTGTGTGCATTTCCTAATCAAGTCCAATCAGTTTAATTAAACACAGCTGGACTCCAATGAAGGAGGAGAACCATCTCAAGGAGGATCAGAAGAAATGGACAGAATATGAGTTAAATATGAGTCACTGCAAAGGCTCTGAATACTTATGACCATGTCATATTTCAGTTTTTCTTTTTTGAAAAATTAGTAAAAATTTCTACATTTCTGTTTTTTTTCTGTCCAGATGGGGTGCTGAGTGACATTAATGAGAAATAATAATGAACTTTTATGATTTTGGCGAATGGCTGCAATGAAACAAAGAGTGAAAAGTTTAAAGGGGTCTGAATATACCCACTGTGTATATATACATATATATATATATATATATATATATATATATATATATATATAAGTATATATATAGTTATAGATATACAGTCATAGATATAGATATGTATTGATATATATTACGGGTCTAACAATACTTTGATACAACACATTGATTTATATCATTACATCAGTGCTGAATGATGTATCAATCATAGCTGGGGGGATGTTCCTTTAGTTTTTTTTTGTTTTTATTATTATCTTTTTGTTGTATTTCTTTTTTTAATTACATTTTTTTATGTTAAAGAAATCTAATTTATGTTGATGGAGTGTCTAAGGATTATACATTGATTCCCTTTTTGTGAACTATGGATGTGAACCAAGCACCATAAACATTCTGTGATTCTGTTAATAAAAACAAATATTGAAAAAAAAGATACAATAACCTGGTTTGTTACTTCTAATATTTTTTACATTGTTTTATATTAAATGATGGACCCTAAATGAAATTGAATCAAAATCGTATCGTGACTGAATTTGAGATATCGGCACACATTGAATCGTCTATCCGTTGTATCAATATAATATCATATCGTGATCAACCAGTTATTTGCACCCTAATATATATACAGTATATACATATTTTTTTCTTTTTTTGTGTGTTTGTTTTCAATATTTCTGTTGAACCACAATTCAAAATCAATGTCATGATTTTCATAGAATTTTTATATACATTTGTCAATTTTCAACTTATTTATTTGACAGCTGATTTTTTTTTTCCTTCTTTAATTGGAGGGTATGAAAAATTTAGAGGATGACTGTATGTACATATATAAATTTATATTTAAAAGATAATTAAGTAAATTATACTGATTTTTTTTTACAGTGTGTGTGGAAAATTGTGGAAAAGTGGAAATTCTCATTCTGTCCGTTTTCCATCATTCAGTGTTTTAAAGTTTCTCTGGTTCAGTCTTTCTTCAGGTTTCTCTCTGTTATATTCAAATGGATCAAACTGAGTTATTTATGAAGAGTAAAAGTCTAAAGATCATCTGATGTGTCCTCGAGGATCTCCAGCTCCAGATGTCCTGCTGGGAGGAAAGCAGTCCTGGCAGGAGATGATCATGAACAGATGTCTGACACTGAACGGAGGCAGGCATTCAGGTTCTGGACCTGTTCAATGGATCCATCCTCCTGTTTCTCTGCTGCTCCAGGTCTTCAACACAGCAGGTGCTGCAACAATAGCATGGCTTGTCAAGTCATGTCACCAGTGACAGCAACAAGTTTCCAGCAGATCTCATTATATCTCAGTCAGATATAATGACTTAGTGGATTACACATTTTTGTCAAATATGATAAGAAATCACTAATTAAATTGTATTTCAAGTAATTTAAACCAAAAATTACTCAATTTTATCTTTTTTTTTTCTTTTTTGTAGAAAGATAAAGCATTGCATATCTAAAATCTATTCTGGGGACAGAGAAAAAACAGGAAAATAGTTCAAAATGCTTGAAAAATATTGAAAAAAAGCTTTAATAAATGCGAAATTTTAGACACATGAAAATTTTGTACATCACCACATATACATATATACATTTATCATTTTTCTCAAAATTAATCAGGGACACAAAAAGGTCAGAAATCAACTAAACACCCAAATATTGAAGTAAAAATGACTGAGTAAACATGAATACTGCAGTCACACACGAGTGTAACGCTTCATTATGGATACGCCGGCACTGCTGGAACATTATACAGAAGCAACAGCAGGATCAGGAGTCACAAAGATTTCCTGCACTGCAAAAACTCAAATCTTACCAAGTAGATTTTTCTCATTTCCAGTCAAAATATCTCATTACACTCAAAATAAGACAAAATTACCTAAAGAGAAACATTTCAGTGAGATATAGGAACTTGTTTTAAGGCAATGCATCTTATTTCAAGAAATCTTATAAGAAGATTATAAGAGATTCTTCTTCCTCTTTTTTTTTTTTTTGCTCATTACAAGCAAAAAATCTTAGCCACCCTTAAAATAAATAAAAAAGATTTTTTTCCCCCTTGTAATAAGCAAAAGCGTTCGGCCAACAAAACGAGCAAAATGTTCTTGATAAGATTTCTTTAACCTTTTAAACTGTTGGGGGACTCCAGATTTCAAAAATTAGGCCTGGGACTCAAAGGGTTAATAAGATGCTTTGCCTTAAAACAAGTTTGTCCAGACAAAACTATTTTTCCGTCACCACGATGAAGCTGTAAATGCCACAGATCGGGCGGTTTATATCAGGACTGTCAAAATTAATCCTGATTATTCATATTGCTTTTATCACTTCTAGAACATATTTAGGATCAAATGTGTCTCACCAGGAATTCTGCATTTATCTTTAGTAGACTACTGAAACCCTGTCCTCACGTCTCCCTAAAGTCCCTCAGATGGCAGTTTAGTCCAGAATGCTGCTGATCCTCACAGGCTGACTTCACAACTGTATTAAAGGAGTGATGACATAGCAGTAAAAACTAGTTTATGTTGTTGGCATTACTGTATATGTAAAAACTCCAAAGAAAAAAACGGCATTTTTTACAGCGGAGTATTGTTTTGAAACGCCAGACCTCACTTCCTCAGTAATACAGTTGGGTCCGGTGATGATATGGAGCTTTACCCGGAGACCACGTTGACTTCATTTTGATTGGCTACACCTTATTTGGCTATGACCTTATTTGGGAGAATCTAGGTCAAGCTGCGGCTCGGAGTTTACTAAAGGCTAACTGCTAGCAACATGGGCACTTCAGACAGTGTGAGCTACGTTTATCAGACAAGACAGCATTTAGAAAATAAATAAACTTACAGGTAATGAAGGAGTTGTGGCCCCCCTTCCCTCAGTGTTGCTGCACAAGTTTTCTTTATAAATCCAGTTGGGTGTTTGAAAACCCAGACCTGACTGCACAGAAGTTACTACTAGCTCCATACACGCAGCTGAATCAGACAGGGAGGGGAAGGGGGAAACGAAGTGCATAAACCGTTAGAGAGAGAGAGAGAGAGGGGGGGGGGCTGCTTTACTTGATAACAAGTGTGCTCTTATTGGAGCAATTAACATTTTTCCGTAGAATGATAGAATCTACGTAGAATGTCATAGAACACGTAGAATGATAGCCTGACTGTCTGATTCAACCTGTTTCTGAGCAGAGAGACAAAGCTGACAGACCATAAACTTAGGGTTAAAGGTGATTCTCACCTGGACATTCACATGGATCTGTCATCAGTCTAGCACAACAGATACCATATCATCACACTCTCAAAAGCCCTCAGAAAGCAGTTTAGCCAAATTTGATCGTCCACAATGCTGACTTCACAACTTCTTAATGTGAATCTGAAATCCAGCTCTGAGTCCTGGACTACTCCCAGATCTCTGGCTTGGTTTTAGCCTTTGAGTTGTAAAACAGAAGTTAATGTATTTTCTGCATATAGCAGTACTAATTAATAAAAAAAAATCTTTTGTTTAACAAGAGGATTAATTAAGGATTAATGTTTTGAAGGGCCTAGTTCATATAGCTGCACAACTGTGCACTTAACGTATATGGAAGAACATGGGTGTGTAGAGGGCGGGGCCAAATTCACCTGGACACACTTCAAGGAAGAGTTGGCTTTATGAGGAGGAACTTGCTTGGTATCTGTGCGTACACGGTTTTCTTTCTTTCTTTTCTTTTTTTTCTCTTTCTTTCGTTTGTTTTATCTTCATTCTTTTTTCAGCTTTCAGAAAAACATGTTGTTCTTCATGCAGCAGATCATGGCCGACTTTTACGCCCTTGAAATTATTTTATTTTTATTTTCAGTAAATCAGACGGCGTTTTTCTCCGTGGTCTGTTAAATCTGCTGCCGCAGCGCCCACAGATCAGCCGATCGCCTCGCTCTCCCTCGATTCCTGCTGCGGCTCTCGTATTTGATCTGATTCCCTCAGTACATCTGATCAGAAAGATGCAGGATGACTGAGTCGAGCTGAGTACGTGCTGATCAGGGACGGTTCTGCTGGGTGGAGCTTTCCTGGGTGGAAAGGTTGAGTTAATACGACCACCGAACACGTTCAGCAGATGGTAGATCTGATCGGCTACCAACAGTTTTCAGGGAAACAGGACTGCTGTAATACCAAAAAAAAAAATCATTTTAGTTTTTTGCCCTTTTAACCTCCATTTTCCTTTCCTTTTTCTCCTTTTTATTTTTTCCCACCCACCACTCTCATCCTTCTGGGCTCTCTAATATATATCCTTCTTCTTCTTTCTACCTTTCTCCCCTCTATTATGCCTGCCATCGGAGAAAACCCTCCATAAACCCTCTTATTATTCTATCCTCTCCCCTTTTCCTCCTCTTTTTCTACCTCCCCGCACTCCACCCCCATCATCACCCCCCCCCACCCCTCATCCACACTTGATCTCTCACTCTTCTCTTCCCCCCCCCTCTCTTCCTCGACATTCCCCACCCTCCCCCTTTCTTTGTTCTTTCTACCCTTTTATAGTTTCTCTCTCTTCTATTTTTTTCCTTTTCCCCTATTTTACCCTCTCCCCCTCACTCTTTTCCCCCCCCCCGTTTCTTTCCTCTTTTTTTGGAAAAAAATCCTTTCCCCTTGGTTATTTTCTTTTTTTCCAAAATTCCCCCCCCCTATTATCTTCAGCCCCCCCTTCTTTTTTTTTTTTTCCCCGTCTCCTTTTTTTTTCCCCGCAGTTTCATCTTCACTCTGTTATGAGAACTGGGTGAACCAGACATGTTTTCTTGGAGCTTTTCAATCAGATTTTCCATTCTTTCAATGTGATGTTTTCCATTGAACAATACTGAGAACACGCTTCACCGGAAGTACTAAGCCAATGCGGAAACGCCTCTGTTGAGAAAGTGGGCGGGGCTGAATAAGGTGAATATCTTTCTCCTTTTGTTCTTTGTTCTTTTGAACTTGTCCTGTCCAGCATTGCAACAGCAGAATGATGATCCGGCTGCTTTGTTATGCTGAACAGATTTGGAGATTTAAAAATATACTCCAATATTCTGATTTAATCTAATTCAATTTAATTTAATTTAATCTATTTTTTTGAATGCTTATTTATAACTGCATTTTACATCATATCGGGCCTGACAAGAAGGAAATGAAGGTTAAGAAAAGAAATGATAAGGAGTTGAACAGAAAGAAAAGAGTGGAGAGAAGAAAAAAAAACAAGGATCCACCAACAGCCAACTGTTGCATCTGCACAGAAACCCGTAAACAACATTCATGGTCTTTGCTGGAAAACAAAACTACAATCCCCTACAGGAGAACCAAGAGGGACCCAACTGCAGTCATGGTACGTCGCCATATATCCAATCCACCCCGGAAGTCCTAATCGGAAGTTTGTTTTTAATGTAACTTACTAAAATCTAACCCTACCCCTGACCCTTCTCCTAACCCTAACCACCTGACTACACCAAACACATCTGTTTGCAAGCCACAGATAGATACTGTTGGCGATGTTTAACTAACTTCCGCAGGAGACTTCCTGTGTGGATTGGATATATGGCGGCGGCGGCCCGGGAAGGGGTAGGCCCAGGGCCCTGGCACTGCCCCGCCTCGGAAAATCGCCGCGGCTCTGATGGCGGACCTTATTGGCTATTGTAACTGCAGTTAGGTACTCTTGGGAGGACCTGCAGGTGCGACGTAGCTGAAGACAACTGAACTAAAGACATCTACCTGAGTATCATAAGATCACACACACGTTTTATAAATCTGAATATTTTTCGGAGCACGTTTAGTAAAGATCGTACGCCCAGTTTTATAAGCTGTTCTCCGTGTCTGTACCTGTTTCAACCAGAATCTAAATCTGATCTTCGATGCTCGTTTAAAGACTGGCTGACGACTTCCTCTGACATTCTCTGACTTGGTGTTTGGGTCAAACTGATCCTGCTGCATTGACCCGTGTTAAACCGTCTCTCTTGGTGAATGGTAAATTATTCCTCAGCCCTCCTGCCACAGTGTCACGTTGCCTGGCTGTGCTATAAATATCCAGTAAGAGCTGCTGCCATCTCTGCAGCCTGTTAGCTGATGGCTGGGCAGGACCAGCTGCCTCTGGCCTCCTGCAGATAAAGACTGGCAAAGAAAATTAACGGAGGTGCATGAAGGAAATAACTGTAGCTCACCACTGCAGTTCTCCAGGGAACATAAATACATGCAGAAGTTTCTGGTCATGATGGTCACACTGGGTGAAAGAAGACAAATCAGTCATATAGTTATGATACGTAAACTTTAAAGGTAGGATGGGAACCCTGGAGCAAGCTTCCCTCTGAAGCCACGCCTCCAGAGCGCTCGTTCCTGAAGGTTCACCAGCAGCATCGATTTGCTAACATGTGGCAAATGTGAGGGGAACAGATCATCCAAACTTTTAAATCTTTATGGTGAATCTGGTCATGTGTGTGTTTTACTGACTCAACTAAAATACACACATCACCAACAGCCAATAAGAAAAGGGAGCGGGGGCAGAGGAAATAGTGTCAGTCGGTGAAGACAACAGGCTATATATATATATATATATATATATATACATACACATACATACAGGTACTTCCCCCAAAATTTGAATATTCGGAAAAAGTTCTTGTATTTCTGTCTTTCAACTTAAAAGTTGCAATTTACATATTGTATAGATAAATAATATGCAAATCAATATATTTCAAGCTTTTATTTGTCTGGATGTTGCTGATTAGAAGTTGCAGCTTTAGAAAACCTCAAATGCAAAAACTCAAAAAATTATAATACTGTGAAAAGCTCCAGTATTGTAGCTCAGAGTGTCACATTCTAATCAGGCAAGTAATCCAAAACACCTCCATAAGTACCCTGAGCCTTTAAAAAGTCTGTCTTGGTTTAGAAGAATTCACAATCATGGGAAAGAAACAAAAAGTGATAGAAAAGAAGCTGGATGTTCTCAGAGTGTCTCTAAGCACATAATGGACAGTTAAGTGGAAGAAAACGGTGTAGAAGCTGGAGGGCTGACAGCAGCCTGGAGAAGATGGTCAGTGTTTCCCAGTCTGTGATGACCTGGGGTCCATTTCAGCTGCTGGTGTTGGTCCTCTGAGCTTCATCAAGTCCAGCATAAATGCAGCCGTCTACCAGGACATTTTGGAGACCTTCATGCTTGCTTCAGTGGACCAGCTGTATGAGGATGCAGACTTCATCTTCCAGCAGGACTTGGCACCTGCCCACACTGCCAAAACTACAAAATCCTGCTTCAACAACCATGGATCACCATGCTGGATTGGCCCACAAACCCACCTGACCTGAAACCCGTTGAAAACATGTGGGTCATTGCCTCAGTCTTAGTTTTCATTTTTAGATCATGTGTGCAAGATGCTTGGTGTCACGTTTAGACCTTTTAGAGGTCTACGGTCTTTACATCGTTTAAAAAATCTGTTCCTGTTTATCTGATTTATTTTATTATACTTTAGCAACCATCATTATGTATTTGTTGAAGTGTGTTTAAGCAACAGTTGCTGATAAATTTCCATTTAGAGGAGACGGACTCCACTCCAGCGGATCATCTGGGGCATGAATATCCGGCGAACAGCTACTGCGTCCGTGTGTTTACTCCCACCAACAACCGGCTCCGTTGCACCTCAACAAACCCAGCAGCAGGACATTTTCCCTTTGACTCTGTCCACAGATGTCTCTGCTAACAGCAACACTGTCTCACGGCTCATACAAAGCGGTTTTACAGATTTTTGGAGACCAAATGTGGAGAAAAGTCGAGGCAGCCGCTGAAAGTGACCGAGGAGCCGATATCAATCATTCTGGGAGGAAGAGAAGACGTCCTGAAAGCCAAACATGAGCTCAGTCTGGAGGGAGGAGAGTTTCTTTCCTCTTCTAGTTACTCTGAGGTCAGAAACCCTCGCTTTTCACAGGATTTTGCGCTGAAAGGAAGCGGACAAAACACAGTATGCGGGCGGACTGAGTCATCTCTCCCCGGTTTGTGAGTCTGGCGCCACTGCTCTCTCCGTAGGAAAACAATGGGACGCAAAGTGTTTTCACCACGGTCATGTGTACGGGTGTTTATGAGTCCCGCCTCCGGCTTTGAGCTCCAGATGTTGAGAGGAACAGAAACAAACACTGAAACCTGCAGAAACTCAGCAGCTGCGCCAGCTAAGGCTAAGCTAAGCTAACGTTTCGACCTCCCTGCTGTGGCCAAGTCAGTCCAGAGAGAAGAGGACGTCTCTGGCGGCGATCAAGAAGGTGCTGGCCGGGAGAGTTCAGCCTCAGCTGTAGAGATGAGGTTCAGAAAGAAGGCAGATGTTCAGAAAGATGATGTCTAGGGTAAATTTTTTTCCTCCTTTTTTTCATCAAAATATTTATCCTTCGAATAATGTTTATGAGTTCCTTCTGAGGGGGGTGGTTTAAGACCCCCCCCCCCCCTCCTTTTTTTTTGAAATACACCCAACGGGTTCCTGGCATTTTTATTTTTTTTCCTTTTTTTAAATCTTTTTATCATTTTATTACCTACCTACCCTCCGTACTTCTTGCGAGGAAGGGTTTTTTTTTTTTTTCTTTTTTTTACCTGAAACCGAAACACCCCCCAACTTTTAGTATTTTTTTTTTTTTTTCTCCCCCCTCTCCCCTTTTTTTTTCTCTTTTTTTTCTCCTTCTATTAAAGAAACAAGAAATACCATGTTCTCCGCTTTCCCCTTCCGGGAGGAGCCCAAGATCCAACCCACATTAAATCTGTATAATATATATTTAGGGTTTTTGGTTTTAGGTTTTCTATTTTCCCCACCCCCCCCCCCTCTTTGACGGCCAAGAATTCTTTTCCCACCCCTCTTCTTGTTTTCCCTCTCTTTCTTATTATATTTTTTTCTTTTTTTCCCCTTTTTTTTTTTTTTCCTTTCTAAAAAATCTCCCCCTAAAAAATGTGTAAAAAAGTTTACAAGAGGTTATATTTTTATAAGATATTTCATACCCCTTTTTTTCTTACACTACTGCTAATCAGCTGTTGTCTCGCCGTTTATCTGTTATTGTTTTGCATTGGTCAGGAAGTGGAATTCACAGGACTTCACCTACTCTGACATCAGAGGTCACATGATTCCAAAACTGTGTGTTGATTGTGAACGAGAGTTTTATCCCCTCCCCGTCCCTTTTTAAGTAATACTTCTTCTTTTGTTTTTTATTTGCCTGTATGATCCCCGAGGAGAAAATAGGGCTCTGCGTTTCACCAAGATCTGAAGTACCAGAGAGCAGTGGCTGCTACTTAAAGCGCCCGGGGTTGGTGGGGGTTAAGGACCTTGCTCAGGGGTCCACAGTGGTTTAACCAGAGTGTTGTGACGAGGACTTGAACCCAGGTCCTCTGGGCCCGAGCCTGTGACATTACCACCAGGTCACCCACTCCCCCTGGTCCTTGGTTCTTTTCAACTTAAGAGACCAAACAGTTACTGCCTCATCCCATTATAAAGAACATGAAAGATGCACTTTAAGTATTGGAACTATTTTATACTGGCAGCTGGTTTGACCGTTGCTATGGTGATATAATTCCGTGGCGGAAAGATATGAAATGAAATGAAATGAAACGAAAAATACTTTATTTATCCCAGAAGAGAAATTCAGTATTGTAAAAGCTCATTCTTTTTTCTTTTTTTTTAAATAAACAAAAAAGTCAGTCAGCCTTGTTCTTTAGGGTGATGCTGCTGGCAGGAATGGATTTCTTTATCTCTCCGTCCTACAGTGAGCCTGACGCAGCCTCCCACTGAACACACTGTTGATTCTTCATCGTGTTGTGGAGAGAATGGGAAGAATCCTCCATCATCTTCATCAGCTTGTGCAGCATTCTTTTTTGAACGATCATCTCCAGCGGCTCCAGAGTTATCCCCAGCACAGAACCAGCTTTCTTGATCAGCTTGTTTAGTTTCTTCAAGTCTCTGGTTCTGATGCTGCTTCCCCAGCAGATGCTGCAAAGCTAATTTCACTTTCCACAACAGACTTGCAGAAGATCTGCAACATCTTGGTGCAGACGTTGAATGATCTCAGCTTCCTTAAGAAGTAGAGTCTGCTCTGACCTTTCTTGTAGATGTAGTCAGTGTTGCATTTCCAGTTGAGTCTGTTGTCCAGCTGAACTCCATTGTCTCCCCAACTCTGTGGTGGAGAACTACAAATAATAATAATAATAATAACAACAATAATAATCTAAACATTTACTGGTAATAAGGCAACTGAGAATTTATTCTTCCCACTCAGATTAAGTGGGCAGAATGGTCGCCTAGAAAAACAAACTATAATCAATTTAGCCTTTCAAACTTTTATTTTGACTCATTAATGTTGAGTTGAACATTTCCAGAGATGGTGCAGTTGTTAAAATAATAATTTTATTTGATGGCACGGTGGCGAGTGTGTCAGGACAGGTGCGTTTTTGCGCAGATGTATGTCCAACACCGGTTGTGCCGCTGCCTGAAGCAAGAACATTGCTCCACAATCTCCTGTCATCACAATTTGGATGCCAGTAATGCTGGAGAGAACTCTCAGACTTATGTCCTGTTACAGACATGATCTGTCGGGCCTCCAGGCTAGCATCAGACAGTTTTAGCACTGCGGTGCTTCTCAGGCAGTGATTAGTGTAGATTGTCCAAGTGCCGGCTTCTTTGCAAATCCGAGGTAACATCCCTGCGAGGAAATTTACCCCCATGGGCTCCCTGGTGTACCTAATATGAGGAGAGAAAGACAGAGAGAACAAAAGTATTGAGGTGAGATGCCGCACTTGAATATGCCAGACAATAATGATAAGTAATAGTACACCTAGTAGTACAATACTACACCTACCATGTATCGGCGCTGTGACACGGTGTCCGCTTCGGGTGGAGGTAAAAGGCAGGTGGATCAGGAGGCAGCAGGGAGAGGTATTTCTCCAGTGAAGCCACTGGGTACAGTGGGTTACCCGGCTGCTCATGCTCCTAAACTTCAATTTTAAATCATGGATCTTGTCGGCTGGTCTCTCATCGCACTGGATAAAATTTTTTCCACCCAAAGACAAGGCTCGGGACAGCCTTCTTGCCCAGCAGAAACGCACCCGGCCGGGTACGTAATGGACTCATGGGGAAAGTGGAGGATTATGTGCCTGTCTGTGCTTTCTGTGGAAGACGTCGAAGACGTATACATTTTTGGATTTACGATAATTGGGTTTCTGCTGATTGGAGCATGCATCTACCTGGATTATCTGAAAAATTGTAAGCTCACAGCAGCCGTTGGCAGGCTGCCTGAGGCGGTTTGCCGTGTTGCCAACACTCAGACTAATGCGATTTGTGAGCAGAATCAAAAACTTGTTGCCACTCTAACTCAGAGGGACAAACAGGAGGAGATTCTGACCTTGCTGCGCAAGATTGATGCAAGCTTGGAGAAACTGAGAACCGGCAATTGATGGAAATGACCAAGATTTGGCTGTTTGGAGTCGCCATTGGAGACCGCTGGGACTTGAAGGCAGGCAAGAAAACAGATGTCAGCCTGACCCAAACAATCCTACTTATCTAATCAACTCCCCAATGTCCTTGGAGAAACTGCCTAAGTGAAGCTCTGCAACCCCCTCCCTTCACGGGAACAGAATGGGACACTTGCTCCAAGCCAAGGCCGTCTTATTATCTACGGACTGTGCCACTGTCTCTTGCTCATGCACACACATCTTACACGATACTGACGCATGCATATCCGCTGCACTGCTGGCCCTACCTTCCTCCTGCCTCCCTGGACAGAATGGGTTTGGAGGGTGCAGAAGCGTCCCACCCGCTGTCTAGTGGGGATACCCCCCTCCCCTCTGCCACCATGTGTCTTTCATGTTGTGATAGTTAGAGTTCGTGCTTTTCTGTACTGGTGTGTGTTTTTTTTTCATCTCCAAGGTCTCCACCTGCATATGTGGAGAGTTCGGAAACCTCTTTTTTTTACCACCAACCCATCTTTCCTCGTGTTACCGTTTTCTTTCTGCAAAGGTGCGCCCTGTGAGGGGCTGCGTGACCACGGTCTGCCTGATCCTGTCTTGTAATGTTCTTGTGTTGTGTGTCTTGGACGGGTTGTACTGAAACATGAATTTCCCCTCGGGGATCAATAAAGTATCTTTATCTTATCTTATCTTATATGAATCCCTGCAGGCTTTCTTTGTTTTTCTCGGAGGCATCTTTGTGGTTTTTTGTGCATTCATTAAATGACAGGGTGACATACTGTATTTTAGGCCCTTATCATCATGGAGAATGATGAAGGAGCCGGGCTTTATTTTGCGGTTTCCCTCATTTGCCCTCCGTCCCATGTGAAGCTGCACGTCAAACCACACTTTGGAAACAAGCCCCCCAAGGTGTGCTCAGACTTCGTCCTTCTCAGCGGAGTTTCTTGACCACACCAGTGAAAACATTGTTGCTGGTGGTGAATTCAGCATCTTTTAAGAGACAGTCTAGAAACATTTCACTGTAACTTGACAGGTAAATTGCTATAAGCTCAGAGCACTTGGTTGCTAGGCAACGCTACACTCGTTAACACTGGCGCAGGGATATTTTGTGCTGCGGTCTATCGGATCGACGTGTGGGTTACAGACTGTTTTACCACGGGCGTGGAACGCAGCTTAGCCAATCACATTTAAGAATGAGAAACACTCATTTTATAAATATATATATATATATATATATATATATATATATATATATATATATATACACTATATTGCCAAATGTATCGTCTCACCTGCCTTGACTCACATATGAACCTCAGTAACATCCCATTCCTAATCCATAGAGTTCAGTATGATGTTGGTCCACCTTTGCAGCTGGAACAGCTTCAACTCTTCTGGGAAGGCTGTCCACAAGGTTTAGGAGTATCTTTATGGGAATTTCAGAGGGATCTGAGACTGGGATCCAGACTCTGCATCCAGGTCTTCATGGACCTGCTTTGTGCACTGGTGCACAGTCATGTTGGAAGAGGGAGGGGCCAGCTCCAAACTGGTCCCACAAAGTTGGGAGCATGGAATTGTCCAGAATGTCTTGGTAAGCTGAAGCATTCAGAGTTCCTTTCACTGGAACTAAGGGGCCAAGCTCAGCTCCTGTAAAACACCCCCACACCATAATCCCCCTCCACCAAACTTTACACTTGGCACAAAGAACCCAGGCTCCTCCATCAGATTTCCAGATGGAGAAGTGTGATTGGTCCTCCAGAGAACGCCTCCACTGCTCTAGAGTCCAGCAGCGGCTGCTTTACACCACTGCATCCAAGCTTTGCACTGCACTTGCTGATGTATGGATGGATGCAGCTGATCGCCATGGAAACCCATTCCACGAAGCTCTCTGCGCACTGTTCTTGAGCTGATCTGAAGGCCACATGAAGTTTGGAGGTCTGTAGTGATTGACTGCAGAAAGTTGGCCACCTCTTCGCACTATGGGCTTCAGCATGCGCTGACCCGTTCCGTTTATGTGGCCGATCACTTTTCAACATAGAGCTCATCATCATAACACAAGTATAAAATAAATAAAAAATTCTGTATTTTTCGGTATTCGATACATGGTGGTCACGGTTTGATACACACCTGTATTGAATGGTTGGATACAAATACATGTATTGTTGCACCTAACATATATATAATCATAACAATAATAATAATAATTATGATCACTTATAGTTTATTAATCCTGATTATAAAATTTGTTCTCTGCATTTAAACCATCTAGATTAACCAGAGAGCAGTTGTGGGGGGCAAGGACCTTAACCCATAGTATACAGCTGTGTGAAAAAGTGTTTGTCTCCTTCCTGATTTCTTACTTTTTTTTGCATGTTTTTCCACACTTTAATGTTTCAGATCATCAAACAAATTTAAATGTGAGACAAAGATAACACAAGTAAACACAAAATGCAGTTTTTAAATGGAGATTTTTATTAGAATGGGGGGGGGGGGGGGGGGGGGGGGATCCAAGCTTAAATGGCCCTGCGTGAAAAAGTGATTGCCCCCTAAACCTAATAACTGGTTGTTCCACCTTAGCAGCAACAACTGCATCAAGCGTTTGTGATAACTGGCAGTGAGTCTTCTACAGCGCTGTGGAGGAATTTTGTTCCACTCATCTTTGCAGAATTGTTGTAATTCAGCCACATTGGAGGCTTTTCCAGCATGAACCGCCTTTTAAAGGTCATGCCACAGCATCTCAATGGGATTCAGGTGGGGACTTTGACTAGGCCACTCCAAAGTCTTCATTTTGTTGTTCTTAAGCCATTCAGAGGTGGACTTGCTGGTGTGTTCTGGATCATTGTTCTGCTGCAGAACCCAAGTGCGCTTCAGCTTGAGGTCACCAACAGATGGCCGTACATTCTCCTCCAGGATTTTTTTGGTAGACAGCAGAATTCATGGTTCCATTTACCACAGCAAGTCTTCCAGGTCCTGAAGCAGCAAAACAGCCCCAGACCATCACACTTAAACCACCATATTTTACTACTGGTATGATGTTCCTTTTCTGAAATGCCGTGTTACTTTTACGCCAGATGTAATGGGACCTCCACCTTCCAAAAAGTTCAACCTTTGTCTCGTCAGTCCACAGAGTATTTTCCCAAAAGTCTTGGGGATCATCAAGATGCTTTCTGGCTAAACTGAGACGAGCCTTTATGTTCTTTTTGCTCAGCAGTGGTTTTGGTCTTGGAACTCTGCCATGCAGCCATTTTTGCCCCCCAGTCTCTTTCTGATGGTGGAGTCATGAACACTGACCTTCATTGAGGCAAGTGAGGCCTGCAGTTCTTGGATGTTGTTCTGGGGTCTTTTGTGACCTCTTGGATGAGTCGTCGCTGTGCTCTTGGGGACATTTGGGTCGGCCGGCCCCTCCTGGGAAGGTTCACCACTGTTCCATGTTTTTACCATTTGTGGATAATGGTTCTCACTGTGGTTCTCTGGAGTCCCAAAGCTTTAGAAATGGCTTTGGAACCTTTTCCAGACTGAAAGATCTCAATGACTTTGTTTCTCATTTGTTCCTGAATTTCTTTGGATCGCAGCATGATGACTGATATTAAAATATGTTTGATGATCTGAAACATTTAAGTGTGACAAATATGCAAAAAAGTAAGAAAACTGGAAGGGGGTAAACACTTTTTCACCCAGCTGTATATAGTCACCTTCAAAATTATTCATACCCTCCAATGAAAGAAAGTGCTAAATTCACAATACTTATTCAAATAACAAGAAACTTTAAAAAAGTAATAATAAGTAAAAATTTACAAAAATATAATTTAGTGAAGTAACTTATTGCTTTTGAACTGTGGTTGAAAAGAACAGTAAAAAAAAGAACAACAAAACTGTCTTAGACACATTAGAGCACCTTTCCCATGAACATGGACCAACATACCTGTCAACAGGTGCAGATGTCTGATTGGACGTTACAGAAAACACCTGATTGCAGTGATTGCGTCAAAGTGTTGCTCAACAACATTTTAGTTCAGGAGCCCATTATGTTTGTTTTATTTTTTTGCTTGTTTGTTTTTTTAACATTTCTGTTGAACCACAATTCAAAATTAACGTCATGATTTCAATAGAATTTTTTTGTTCATTAATACTTTGGTCAATTTCAACTTGTTTCACTGACAAATGATATTTTTTTCCCCATTTAATGGGAGAGTGTGAATAATTTGAGGACTGTATGTAGCCGTCCCCCCAGTTGGAGAAAACCTGGATTGTTGGTGGTTAAAACATGCTGACAAGCCAACATGGACCTGTGCTGCCGCTCCGCTAATTAAATGGTCTTCATTCCCCCGGACACATTATGCTACTTTCCTCTCCTGCAATCCCGAAGTCTAACTTCAGACACCAGCTCTCTGCAGGGCAGCTCAAAGATGATTTAAATTCACCAAATGCCTCATTATTATAAGTTTTTACACTTTGCAAGTGAAAACAAAACTTATAAGCTGAAATGACAAGTTAATTACAAAATAAACATGAAAGCTCAGCTGAGACATCGTTCACGTCCTCCACGTCAGGGTGCAAACCGGGCCGGTTTACCATCTCAGCAAATACACAGGGATGTCTCACCGGAGGAAGTTTACTCATTCTGCTTGTCAGGAGAGCTGCGAGAGGAGTGCAGGAACAGCTAGGGATGACAATAAATCATGCAGGACGCAACGCCTGGGGGCCAGAGCAGCGGTACGAGCACGGTGGATGGAATAACTGATGAGCGAGGGCTGGAGGGAAGACGCACACCAGACAAAGAAGTGTAGGTTATGGGGGATAACTAAAAATAAGAGGGAGAAGAAAGGCAGAGCAGGAAGAAGCCAGGGCGGTTAACATGTTTTCCACTCAACGAGCTAGAAATCACAGATAAAGTCAAGAAAATTGCTACATTATATTGCAGCCTGAAAAAATACTAAATGGTACATGAAGCACATTTATTTACATGTTTAGTGTTTATTTCACGTTACTTGTCTGCAAGTTAAACATTATATTTCCGTTACATTCCTCCTAATTTCTCATATTCACTCATGTCTCTCTGGCATCAGCTTTCAAAATGCTGAGAATTGAACAGAACAGAAGCATGCAGCGGTCTGCGCTGCCCGTGAACGCATCATGCAGACAAACAGTTGACGGGCCGCGGCGCACACACACCTGGGGGGTATTCCAAGAAGCAGGGGCATATTCCAAAAAGGAGGCTTAGTGGCTAAGTTGGCTATGCTAACCAAGATTAAACGGTAACCCTGGGTTTTCTGTTCCAAAATGGCTGATCCAGCTAAGTTTATCCAGAAACATGTGCTGTGAACATAACCTGGTCGGGAGCAGGTTTTGTTCCAGACTATGTTAACTTACCTGGATTTGTTTCTGAGAGCAGCAGCTTCCCCTGCAATCAGAAAGCAGCATTTCTATTTGAAAAAGGTCCCACAGATGTAGAGGCATAAATCACACGTGCCATTCACCTTGACAATATTATTAAACTGTATCTCGACATCTGTCAAATCCTGAATGATATTGTCTCCGCGCACAGTTGCTCTTTTATCTGACAAATCTTTTTGATCCATACGTAAACTCACTTGATCCCAAATACAGGTGAATAGTAGAACTCAGTAAGTTCAGCTCGGGGCTCTCCCTAATGGCGTTGGGGACATCGAATTGCTCCGTAAAGACTTTGATTCCGAAAAGCATTTGTTGAGGTAAAAAAGTTCCTGAGTTCTCCTTTGACAGGATATTTATCTTTATGGTCTTTCATTTAAAGTACTTTTCAGTATTGTTCATTTTAATTACTTTTATTACCATTTAAAACATTATTTTAGTATTGTTTATACACATTTATCTTTCACTCTCATTTCAGGTATTTTTTACTATTTACTGTAATTTCAGTTATGTAGTGTAAAGAGCAGAAGTGTAACCGACGCGTGACCTTTCAGGATGCAGCTCAGCTTATTTATGAAGTTGGAAGATTTAGCAGGTGTTTTGTGTCTGAGCTGCAGAAAAGAAGGACCTATAAGAAGAGGAAATGTTCCCCTCCTTCCTGTTCGAATGAGCTGACTGAGTGTGATGAGAAGGTCATGATGTGGGTGACAGAAGTATGACGGCAGTCGAATGAGGAATGGAAAGAGTTTAGGTGGGGAATGGACGGGGTCCAGACACCACGCAGGAGGACTTGTGCTAAAAGGTGAAGATGACCGAAGATGACATGAATAAATAGTTAACCTTTGTCTAGATAAGTGGAGCCAACATTAAACAAAAGAAGGATTCTAGCAAGATAGCCCCGTTCTTTTCCAGACTGCCTGGAGAGGACGGTGTCAATGGGACGAGCAAAATTTTCTTGATAAGATTTCTCAGAAATAAGATGTTTTGCCTTAAAACAAGTTCTTAAGCAATTTTGTCTTATTTAGAGTGTGATGATATACTGTATATATTTTTTTATACTGGTATGATCCCCAAAGGGAAATTAGGGCTCTGCATTTTACCCATCTCTGTACTGTGAGTATCAGAGAGCAGTGGGCTGCTACTTAAAGCGCCCAGGGAGCAGTTGGGGGGTTAAGGACCTTGCTCAGGGGTCCACAGTGGTTCACCTAGGAGTCGTGTCGGGGACTCGAACCCGGGTCCTCCGCTCCAAAGACCACAACTGAACAACTGGTATACTACCTAGGTAGCACTAGGTATACTACGAGGTATACTACCACTATTTTGACTAGAAATTAGAAAAATGTATTTGCTAAGATTTGAGTTTTTGCAGTGTGAGAGTAAAGTCTTTTTTCCCCAACATTGTAATCTTTATACAAAACAATACACAGGACAATATACATTCACAGCAAATGTGACTGTGTATATCCAGCACTTTAGGGGTATATTGTACACAAGGGGATAAGGGGATACAAGGCTTTTGTAATTAACTTGTATTTTGTAATTTCGGTGTTTATTTGGGTCCAAGGAGTCAGTGTACATTTTACACTGTTCTCAGAGTTTTAAGTCAACACTAATCTAGAGTTAAATGCCTAACACTATAAGAGTAAAAATGAACTCTTAGGGTTGCTCTCAAGTATAAAAATGAAAATAGGCCTGCTTTGAGGTAATGGAGGTAAATACTAAAGGATTTCGATCAATATTAACACATTATTACCCATCATGCATTGACCCCAAATTACTGTCCTGAATATCAGCACAGAAATTTGGGAGAGTTGTGAAGATTAGTTGGTCCTTTGACAGTTACCAAGCAAGTACTGATAGTCAGCACATACTACCAACTTCAGCAACATGTTTTAATTAATACACTGTGCACACCAAGGAGACCCAAAGGGATCACATACAGTATACACTTAACTCACGGTGCAGGACCATACAGGGGAGTCACAAAGCATGATGGGAAATTTCCAAGCCAAAGAAGGTGGAGTCTTCCTGGGTGCACTTAGTTACACTTCAAAGAGTTAATTATACACTGAAAGAGGAAACATGTTTTAACTCTGAAAATTTTCACCAGGCACTGGTGGTTATTTTACTCTCAATGGTGTTAGAATTACTCTGAAAGAGTAACATGACTTAACAACTCAAATTTAACACCGGGGATTTCACTGTCTAGGTCCAGACTTCCTTCTTTATCTGCGATAATGTTCAGTACTGTGAATAATATTTTCTTGGAGATGAGAATACAGACCCCTTTGAGGCGTTTAGACCTGAGGAAAAGAAAGTCTGTCCAACCCAGCGTTGTTTAAGCTTTAAAGATCCTTCTTTAGAAAGATGTGTTTATTGATATCACAATCCAGAGATTTTCAGTGAGATCATTTTGTTTTGAGATTATTTTGTTGATGTGCTACTGCTGAACCCTGCAGGCATCCTCCAACCCAATTCAAAGATGGTATATATACTGGTCAGTATAAAAAACTGGTCATTCTTCATCATCCCTCCCAAAAAACGTAAGACTGCTCACATTTAATCTGTTAAATTGTTGTTCGTCTGCCTTCCTGATTTTCCTGTGTTCAGAAATGTCACCTTATCTGAAGCTTTTGTCCTTATTTAGATGGTTGTTTTGTTTTTCAAGTAGATTTGACTTAACTGAACCTGATCAGATAGATTTGAACCTTTTCCACAAACCCAAAATCAGAATGAGTCATTCAAAGCTTCTTAAGAGATTTGTAGGGAGAGAAAGGGGACCGGCCCAGAAGCATGTTTTCTTTTCTTAAATCATCTTATTTTCATCTTATATTTAACAAGTTCCTATTTTTTAGTTAAAGTGTGTATGTGTGTGTTTTCAGCTTGCGTGCTGTTGTTCCAGCGTTACGTTGACCATTTGTTCAGCATCCTCATTTGGCTGAACTGCATCACCATCGTCATGGAGAGGCCTGGCAAAGATCCCAAGCGCACAGTAAGAAATAAATCCTCAAACAAAATGCACACAAACACTTAAAGGAAATGTACAGAGGGATAAAAACATCAATAATGGGATAGAACACGTCCCATATTTAAGAAACGCCCAGAATCCTTAGGATCCCAAAAAAAAGGAGATGGGGCCCATCAAGAGAATACCAGAGAGCACAGCAGATATGAATGACCCCCATCCCAGGAAGAATATAAGAAAAATACCCATACAATACAAGAATATAGCACAAAAAATAGAGAGATATAAATATTATAACATCCGGGAAATCAACACACATTATGAGATAATATAATAACATACCTAGAGAAAGACATAATCCAATGATATAGAATTCACCCCACACAATAGACAAATAGATCAAGCATGACAGAAAAAGGAATTACAGCATAAGCAAGACGAAGTCCAATTCAAAGAGACATATATTAGAGAAGGACATTTTTGATACCACAAATCCCACATATAAGATGGAATAAGGGAAACATTAGAATTACAGATATTATAATATATAACTTATAATAAGGGACAGAATTTCTATATGAGCTATAAACAAGTCCATCCACCTATTAGGAGAGGGAAGAAGAAGGAGGAATAAGATTTAGAGAGAATGAGATCCAATATAGATTACAGCTCAAAGCGATAGCGAAAAGTCATATTATTTTATCACACCATCTCAGACATCATTATAGAATTATCTTGAGAAAATGAGATTAGGGCAAACCAATCCATCCGATCCAAAGATCAAAGATAATCACCAAGACAATATTTCTACACCCCCATAAAATTTCATTCAATTCCCCAAGACCACCCATCCACCATCTTCCCCCTCCCCTCTCACCACTTTATTCTTCTATTTTTTTTTTTTTTATTATATATTAAACCTAAGATTCATCATCTAATCCATAAAGAAGTCCCACAGAATGATGTAACTTTATTTTCCACTTCCCCTCATGGTGAGCAAGATGCTGGAGCACTTTTTTTAACATGTCAAATGCAGCCGGCGATCAGGAAGGCTTCTCGTTTCCACCCAACTTTCATATAGCCGGAGTTCGCCAGGACCTGAGCCAAAAACGTCCACAAAAACTTGTCAATATTCCTCCATTCTGCTCGTCCAATGTACATCCAAGTGTCCTGAGTGGGTAGCGTCCAGAATTTACTCGAAACGACATCATTTCATATATTTTAGAGCCTAAACAGTACTACATTGCATCTCCTGCAAGCACGCTGATGCGTGTCACGAAACTACGAAGCCGTGGCAGACGAGATTGCGCGTTCTCTTTTTTTTCTTTCTTTCTTTGTTTTAAGTCAATATCCAGCCCTCTTGGACCCTCTTGTGTTTGTCCCTGTTTGTCTGCAGCTCTGGTGCTCTTAGCACAATGTGAACAGCGAATTTCTTCTTCTCTGCTTGTATTATCGGCTCTGAACGCCGAGGCTTCCGTAGTGTCGCGAAAGCGCCCGGCCCGCTTGCAGGACAAAGGATATATCACTGTTTAGGCTCTAAAAACATACTAGAATTATGTCATTTCAAGTAAATTATGGACGCTACCTCAGGACACTTGGATTACATTGGATGAGCAGTATGGAGGAATATTGACAAGTTTTGTGTGACTTTTATGGACCTTTTGGCTCGGACCCCAGTGAACTCCATTATATGAAAGTTGGGGGGAAACGAGAAGCCTTCCTGATCGCCCGTTGCATTTGAGATATTAAGAAAGTGCTCCAGAGTCTTGCTCATGGGGAAGTGGAAGATAAAGTTACATCATTCTGTGGGTGTACTATTCCTTTAAGGTGCCATGTTGACTGAGCTACATACAGTCCAGCATGGCAAATTTCAAGGCAAATGGAAGTTATTTGAAAACATCAGGTTAAAAATGAATCAGTCTGTTCCCCAAAAGGGGCAACTGATCTGGATGTGGCCTTTTTATTTGTTTCCCTTTGTTTTCTTTGTTGAAATGTTGATGAAGGGAAACGTATCAAAAGCATCGTTTATAAGTTTAGATACTGATTTCAGGACTGATCGAAGAAGCCGTTGCGTTTTTTAACTTGTTGGTGATTGAAGGTTGTGTTTATCTGACATCAGGTCATAGCATGGGCTGTGATATTTGGAGAGCCCTTACCAAGAAGAAGTATTCCTTAATTACATGTACAAGTGTATTGTACTTTTATTTACCAAGTAGGTCTACATTGCCATCAGTGTACTACCAGTATACTAACAAGTGTGTACTTCTTGGGACTAAATTGGCCCAATTTAAGTATTTAAAAGTTTAGAAAGTACAATTCAAAGTATACTGAAAGTATACTTCTAGTTATACTGTTAGTTTACTCGTATTAAAACTTTAAGCTTACTTTTTACTCTTGCAAAGTACACTTTCAAGTATACTAAAAAGTATTTTTCTATGTATACTGTTAGTTTTTTTTTAACAGTGAACTTCTCAATGCCCTTTTTAGTTTAAGGAAGTAGACTTTAAAAGTACACAGAAAAAAACCTTTTAGGTTGCTGTGAGTTTACTGATAATACACTTATAGTCCACTGTTTAGTGTTTAAAAATAAATTTTCAAATATACTCAAAATTGCCTTCGTATACTTCTACTCCACGCGAGTAAAATAAATATCACAAAATTTATGTCAAAAATAGATTCAGGTGTTTATTTGACTCCACCCAAATGGTCCAGTAACATTGAAATTCTTACTATGTTTGAAAATGTACTATGAATATACTACTATTAAAGTATATTGTTCATAAGTTTTAAATATAAGTATCAGCTAAATATGTTAAACTTCTAGTATATTTATTAGTAAATATACTAATAAATATACTAAGTTTAACATATTTAACTGATACTATATTTAAACTTATGGGCAATATTTTGCTATGTGGTATATTCATAGTACATTTAAAGCATACTTGCATATACTACTTTTGGTAAGGGAGAGCAGCTACTTCCTGACACTGAACATGGAGGATGGTTTGGTGATGATTGGCCGAAATCTCCTTCCTGGCTCTGGTTCCAGTGCTCCCGTCTGCTTCGTCCACTGAGGTACTTTTATTGGTTTTTGTGTTCATTTAGTTTTTGCAGCATCTCATCTCAGCTTTGCTTCCTTACTGTGTCTATATTTCTAGAGTTGTCAGATCCTTGCACACTGACTCCAACAAATACTCATTTGTTTACGTCTGCGTGCTCAAGGCTGATCAATCATATGTCAGAACTGAGACTGGCTCTGGACGCTCTGACAGCATCTGTGAAACTACTGTAGGGGCCAATATGCTCTCATTTGTGGTGTCTTCTTGTTCTACAGCTTTCTTGGTGTACAGGTAGGGTGGACACAAAACTGCAATCTTTTTTTTTCTTCCTTCCCCTTAATTAGCATTTTTGCCCCAAAACTTTGCCAGGTGCCCACAAAACCACTTAGACGTGCACCTTTTTGGAGAATAAAAACAATGGTAAAAACCAAAACTCCTCTTTTCTGTCTTTAGTTGTTTCAAAGGGAAATTTGATCACTGCGTGGGTGCAACATAACCAACATTGCTAACAAGTTTGACTGTCTGGCAGCCAATTATCGCTGGGAGCTGAGACAGCACAACTTTGACAACATGCTGCAGGTATGGGCTGACATTTAGGGATCCCAGAAAGGAAAGGATGCAAGTTAGCACTGATGCCATCTCCAAATACGATCAAATTGAAACTTTATTGATCAAATCAGAGCATAAAATCAATCCACCAACTATCTCCTCGCATTAATATATAAACTCTATTTTCAGATTGACATAATTAATTCACACTTCATTCACTCGCCATATGATGTTGTGATTGTCTGAATATGTGCTTTCTTGTAAGGTGTGGGGGTTTTTTGTTTCCCACCTCCACCTGTGTAGGTGTAGAGTTCAGATACCTCT
>JALJCO010011104.1:0-31164 GCA_023101725.1 Atherinomorus stipes | reverse complement strand
CTTATTGGGTATTAACCATTTGATTCATGTCTGTTGGAGAGGGTAGGCTCTAAAAATTGCAGGATGGTAGCTCGAGGACAAAACTTAGGCACCCCTGTTTTAGATGTTTCCCTGCTGACTTAGAAAATAGGGTTCTGTCAAATTCTGCACTTTACCCCTTAACAACCTCTTGATTTGAGTCAATTGTGAGTTGTCTCAGGGTGTTGAGGGGACTCGATGCTGGTACAAAGGGACCCAAATGCAAAACTCACAGGCAGGCACAAAGGGCGAACAGGAAAGGTTGGGGATGACCTGAAGCTTGGCTGGCAGGACAAAGATAGGCACTCCAGGGGCAGTCAGCAGTAGGCAGGGAATCCTGGCGAAAGAATCAAGGTGAGATACTACGCAGAGAGATATATAAGTCAAGAATAAGGCTGAGTTCTCACTACCATGGATGGCAAGCAGAAGAACTGGTGATGACTTGTAGGTGAGGAGGGTCTTTAAAGCAGATGGCTGATGAGGAGATGAACTGCAGGTGGGGGAGTGGAACAAGTGAGACCAATGACAAAAGGACCTGCCTGCCACTACGGAGAAGTCCCTTGAGTGCCTGCCCAAGAAAAAACAAAATCGGCCCACATAGTGAGCAGTCTGGATCCCAACACAGGGGAAACCTGCAGGACGTTACTGGCACAAGAGCACAATAGTCTCTGGTGGAGACTATTAAATTTGTAAAAGCTCAATGAAAACATTATTGATGAGGGTGTAGATTAAATGCAAAATCATAGAAATAATTAGCCATGTGCTTTAAGCTATGCTTAAATTCATTCATTCATTTCTTTATTTGGGACAAACGATAACATAAAAAATAGACAAATTGTTCAACAGATAAAATGGTAAATAAAAATAGCTATAGTCCAAAAAAGGGCAGGATGAGGTAAAAACTTATTTATCCCTGCCCCCTTTTATAATCAGAATTAATCCTTCATTCCTTCATATTCTTGCAGACATGTAGAAAATTCTTAAGGATACACACATTTTCAAGCATAACTGCTTAATCTGATTACTGACGTCAAAGAACACAGATGATGAAAAAGATGTACATTTTTCCACAACGATCTGTAAGGTTTTCATGAAAGTCAGATTTTTTTATAACATGGTCACACATCCTTTGGGGTGCAAAGTACAATACTGGTTGGTCATGGTTGGGGACTCGAGTACAATGGGACAAAAATGAACCATTTTCTCACAAAATATATCTTGCAGTTCTTTTGAGATTTGCAGACAGACAACCAATAACCTAAAATGAATGTCTTTTGACAGTGTGAGAAAGCCAAAGTCCCAAGATAGAATCCCATAAAGCCCCCCCAAGCACACACACATTTACATTTAAACATACTTTAAAACCAAAAGACAAAATTGGTCCACCTTTAAATAATATTCAGACTTCCTCTGAAATCAGACTTGACAGGACTCCAGCTGGCTGCCACATCTGTTAATAAGATAAATGATAACTGGATAAAAACCATCACAGGAATGTATTAAGACCTGCCACAGCTCAGGCACTCTGTTGGATGTTCTTACACTGATCAATACAGACACTGGCACTGGTATGGTTTGTAGTTGGACTCTAAAGGAGGGCATTCAGATGTAAAGGCAGGTTGAGAGAACAGTTGAAGTCACTTTCAGGAATGTTCTTTCGAGATGATGCAGCTTTTTTATTGTCTAGTAAATGTGAATGAAGAACTGATACAATAGTGTGAAAAACAGAGGCAGGTAATGAAAAGGTGATAGCTAGAGTTTAATTCCTCCCCCACCAGTAGGTGGCATACTAACACCTTGCTTACTCAGTTAGCATTTGCAACATTACAGAACTGGCAAACCGTTAATTAGCATTAGCAAACATTTAACTTAATTGCTGTATCCAGGAAAAAATCTAGCCACCTCCACAGGGCTTTTGAGCCCCTTTGCTACGTTTACCCTCAACCTGCTTTGTTTTTTGTCCGCTTGAATTTGAGAACTGTAAGGCAAGGAAGATGCTGGCCCAATCCCAAACCGCCCTCTAAACACTACCCCTTCACTACCGAGTGTTACTCCCAATGAAGTCATAGGCGGCTGCAGAGGGCACACACTGTCGCTGCACGATCTGTTCAGGAAGCACGATCCGTAACGTCAGCTCATCTGTACATGTGCAGAAAGGAATACTTCAAGGTTGCCGTTAAATCTGCTAGATATAGGAAAATAATGTCCTGAAAATATAACTTCCATCCTTGATAATAACAGAAAAGAAACAGATAGGGGAATGAACATTATTGATTTTGAAGTGATGAATGCTGAACTGAAATTAATATGGCTGCAGATGTTTTGCAGATGTGATTTTGATCCCTTAAAGTTGCCGATTAAATTGTCACATTGCCACACACAGGTATTAATGTATTGGAAAGTGTTATACAAACATAATTTCACTCCACATAATATGATCATTAGGAATAATAGATATATTCTACGTAAGAGAAAATCCTTATACTATACTTTACTATATTATAGATGGGTTTCCTGTTTACAAACATTGACAGTGCGCAACCAGGGGGCAAAAAAAGCCTATGTTTTTTATTGCAGTCTATGGCCAAACACGCACTCATATCATTCATAAAAATGTAAAGTAACCTAACGAAACAAACAGAGATCGTCGTGTTTTAAATTATATTGAATAAATCTGTATTTTGATGTAGAATAAAAAAATACCGACACAGCGTTTCTGTTATATTTCTGGTACTATTACACTAACTTGGCAAGGAAGTCATCACCCGGAAACGGCATTTTTCTTGTTCAAACATGGATATTATTCGTGTTGGACCTCATTTGAAATTTGCCAGAAAAACCCGAGTTAGAAAGCGGCTTAAACTTTCGTTTAGACTCTTTGTTAAAACCAAAATAGTCCCCAACAGTATGCGGTCAGCAGCAGGTTCAGCTCCGGTGTCGTCTTCACCTCCTCCATAAAGGAGCAACTTTCACTAGTTTGGGATTAAACCAGGCAAAGACGACATCATCACTACGTTTGGAAAGGAGGCAATTCCAACTGCTAGGGACTAACATGCATTGCTGTCGGTAAGTTTCGCTGCTTGTGTAATGTTGTGCTTTATTGTGTATGAGATCGAACTGCGAACAAGCTAACGGTATAAACTCAAACGCCATCTATAAATTTGCAAAAACCCCATTGTGGAAAAACGGAGCTAACTGCTTTTTGTCACCGTCAGGTACAAACCTCCTACTGTATCTCCATTTTACATCATCAAAACCCTCTACTTCATGTGAGCTTGATTTTGTGAAAATATTCAAAAATGTAAATGAAGAGTTTATTTCCAAAAGCAGTTAAAGCAACCCTTACAGATCTTGCATTTCAGAAAGCACAGCAAGATTATTTGAAAATAAACAGTCCCGCCTCACTCCTAAGACACACCCCCTCATTCCCTCTGCCTCCCAATGCAAAAGCAAAGGTCTGGCAGGCAGGCATTCCACTTCAAGGATTGGTTGGAGTTTTCATTGAATATTTAGAGATTGGAATAATATTTTATGTTGATTATTGGTGGGTCTGTCTGGTATTTCAGAGTTCTATTACCTCATTCATAGCATTTTACCCCATTAGAAAAATAGTGTAAGAATGCAACATCGGTAAGGGGTTGCTTTAACTCCATTTTTTCTAAATGGTGTTTGCCTGTTTTTGCAAATGAACTCTTCATATATACAGTATATATATATATATATATATAATATATATATATATATATATATATATACTGTATATATTGTATATTAATATACAGCTGTGTGAAAAAGTGTTTGCTCCCTTCATGATTTCTTACTTTTTTGGATGTTAGTTATACTTAAATGTTTCAGATCATTGACCAAATTTAAATGTGAGACAAAGAAAACACCAGTAAACACGAAATGCAGTTTTTAAATGAAGATTTTTTATTAGTAAGGGGGGGGGATCCTAACTTAAATGGCCCTGTGTGAAAAAGTGATTGCCCCTCAAATATTTGGGGGAGTGGATAGTCCAGTGGTAGCGTCGTGGGCTTGGGCGCAGAGGACCCGGGTTCGATTCCCCGACACGCTTCCTGGGTGTACCACTGTGGACCCCTGAGCAAGGTCCTTAACCCCCAACCAACTGCTCCCCGGGCGCTTTAAGTAGCAGCCCACTGCTCTCTGATACTCACAGTACAGAGATGGGTAAAATGCAGAGCCCTAATTTCCCCTCGGGGATCATACAAGTATAACAAAAAAACAAAACAAAAAAAAAACTAATAACTTGTTGGGCCACCCTTAGCAGCAACAACTGCAATCAAGCGTTTACAACAAGTAACTGTCAATGAGTCTTTCACAGCACTGTGGAGGAATTTTGGCCAACTCAGAATTGCAGAATTGTTGTAATTCAGCCACATTGGAGGGTTTTCAAGCAGGAATCACCTTTTAATGGGATTCAGGTCTGAAAAATAAAACTAAATTCTTTAAAATGTCAGCATATTTTCTACAGCAAGTATTTATCAAAAATGACAAGCTGCCTTTTTTCAAAAGGACATGAAACATTTGCAGCTCTAAACAACTTTTATCACTGGGTTGAGTGTGAAATAACTCTTTGTATTGTCAAGGTTGCAGACCTGTTATAGAGGCATCTGCAGGACTCTCAGTGAATGTGGACAGATGTATATTTACCTCGAAGTGGAGGCTATAGTTTAACTTGTTGCTGCGGCACACAGACTAAAACTTAATGGCCTACAGTAGCCTGTTAAACAGCATCAGTTATCAGCAGCTGTGATTATACATTACTGTACTACAATATGAGGTTGAACCAGTTACATCGTGATGTCTCCCACAGCAGCAGCCTGGTGAAGAAACTGCTTCATGTTAGCTTAGCTAGCCTCCAGCTGGAACACATGATGAGCTAAACAAGCCTTTAATGTTGGGGGAAAGTACATACCTCTACCCTGAGAACTCTTTTCTTCAATCTACAATGATTCTCAGCGTTTTGATAAGTTGTTGACTTCTGTCATTATGAACGTGAGATGCGCCCCCACCGGCAACTCCCCCTCCCTCTCTCTCCCACACACACAGGGTGACCAGCTCAGCCTACATACCTCTGCTTACAGACGGTTTTTCTTCCTCTTCCTTCCTTCACTTTTGGAAAGCTGCTCCCGATGGTTTTCATCATTCAAGCATTGAAAAGTTTAAACACAACACGACCTGTTCTTCCACAGCACTAACCACGTCATGTACATCACCCTTCACGGTCAAAACAAGTGTCATTAGGAGCAGGTCCTGCAGCCAGATCTGATCATTGCAAAGAATTTAAATATTGAGGTCTTATTTTGTTGTCTTTCGGAGGGAAATTCAGAGTAGCTATGTATAGAGAGTCTATTTCATTATACAAAGGTTACGCACATTTAATAAAATGTTTTTTTCTTTAATCCTGCAATTTTTGGCGCCCTGTCCTGCGGATGGCGCCCCAGGCGTTGCCTGTCATCTGTTGTCAAAGCCGGCCCTGACCAAAGCAAGTCTTCCAGGTCACTGTTGCCACTTTTCATGTAAAGAAGTTGCTATTGGCTGGCCCACAACTCACCAGAAGTTGTAAAAAGACGTCACCTGACCAACCATTTAATTTCACACTTGCGCAGTACCATATACTGGCATCCCACATATCTATTCTTGACATGCTATATTGCTAATAAACAAGGGTACTGAAGGGGTGACATACACATTTAAGTTATGGTGCAAAGAAGACCCAGTTGTGCCACAAGGCATCATGGGAAATAATGTAGATGAGGCGGCGTGGTCATCCCACAGTGTCTGCAAAGAGACAGCGGGAACAGTGAGTGAGTGCTGGGAAACGGGGGGAGCGGCTGATGGCAGGCAGCTCCCGATGAATGGGTGGAGCCATATAAACTTTATCCGTCTCCATTTTCACCAGGAAAAGTCGGTAGATTTGTTGCTAGGCGTTTTTTTTTAAATAAGTCGCTAGAGGGGTCTGAAAAGTTGCTAAATATTGCAACAAAGTCGCTAAGTTGGCAACAATGTTCCAGGTCCTGAAGCAGCAAAACAGCCCCAGACCATCACACTACGACCACCATATTTTACTGGTGGTATGATGTTCCTTTTCTGAAATGCCGTGTCTCTTTTATGCCAGATGTAATGGGACCTACACCTTCCAAAAAGTTTAACTTTTGTCAGTCCACAGAGTATTTTTCCAAAAGTCTTGGGGCTCATCAAAATACTTTCTGGCTAAACTGAGACGAGCCTTTATGTTCTTTTTGCCCAGCAGTGGTTTTGGTCTTGGACCTCTGCCATGCAGGCCAATTTTGCCCAGTCTCTTTCTTATAGTGGAGTCATGAACACTGACCTTAATTGAGGGCAAGTGGTGGGTGGGGGGGAACAGGGTCCTTTCATGCCCTGGTCTCCCGGGCGCTACTGGGGAGAGGGGGAGTAGTGGCTGTTTCACGCGTTAGTGGTCAAGGCTGGCTGCATTGCGGGGGATCTGCTGGCCCGGGGGATGCCTGGCCTGCTGCGTCTGGGGGTGGGGGATGGGGGGTGGGGGAGGGGGGGGGGCGTGTTGGGGGCTTGGAGCTCATGGCTCCTTCCCCGGCCCGAGCTACCACTCAGGAGGCACGGGGGCATGGGCAAGAGCGAGGTGGGTATGTGAGAATAAGGAATGAGAGTGTGAAAGAGGAAATGTGGGAGGGAGGAACTTGGGCTGGAAGAGGGAGGAGATGTGGGTAAGTGGTTGGAGGAAAGGGGGGATGGAGGAAGGAGGGGCATGCTCGTGAGTGTCAAGTAGGGCTGGTCGTGAGGGGCTGAAGGAAGGAAGGGCGGGAGTGTGATAGGTCAGAGGGATGGGCGGGGCTGGACATGTAAGGGGGGGGGATTGTATGGGGTACTGGGGGTATAGGGAGGTGGGGGCGTGTGTGGGGGGGTAGGGAGGGGTTGGTGCAGTTATGTGGGGGGAGTGCATGTGTGTGTTAGAGGGTATGAGGAGGTGGGGGTAGGTGTGGACGGTAGAGGGAGGAGAGTGTTGGGGGTGGGTGTATGTGTGTGTGGGGGGGGAGTACATGGGGGTGTTGGGGTAGGTGTGTGGGGAGTGTGTGTGTGAGCATGGTGGTGGGGGTAGGGGGTGGTAGAGGTGGTGGGCGCCCTGGTGTCAGGTGTGTGGGGCAGGGACGTTGGGGTGGGGGCTGGCCTGCCCTGGGGGGGGTGTCGTCTGGGGGTCGGGTCCTCCTGGGTTTCAGTTGGGCCGCCCGGGTCGCGGGGGGGTTGGCTGCTCCTGGGTGCTTGGGCCCTGGGCCCGGCGCTGTCTCTGCTCTCTGCCCCAGGGGGCGCCCGGTGGGGTCGGCAGCTGCTGGTCTTGGTCCGCTGGGGCCTGGGCCCCAGACCGCGGGGGGCTCCGGCTGGGGCCGCCTTTTGCCGCCCTTCGGGGGGATGCATTTCCGTTCTTTGGGGAGGGGGGGGGGCTGGGATCTGGGCCTCTGGGTGGCTGCTGGGGGCCTGGGTCGTGAGCCTTGCGGGCTTCCTCCTCCTTGCAGAGACGAGGCTGCATCTGCATGACTGTATCACCACGGAGCACTCTTTATTATGCATGTTGACACTGTGACACTGTTTCCCATTGCGATGACTAGGTTTCACCTCTTCTCTGCTTCCCATTGCGCTGACTAGGTTGTACCTCTTCTCTGCGTAGTTCTGCGTGTTTGTATGATCTGAGGATATTTAAGCCACCTGCAGGTCCCCCTGTAGGGGATTGCTTGTTTTGTTTTCCGACAGAGACCTTGGAATGTTGTTTAGGGATTGCTGTACAGATGTACCAGTGAACTGTGTAAGTGGATTCATGTTTTCTCTCCTCTCTCTCTTCCACTTCCTTACTCCTTTCTCTCTGTTCCACTTTCTATCATTACCTCTGTTAACTTTCATTTCTCCCTTGTCAGGCCCAGCAGTATGATATGGAATGGTATAATAGACAAATGTTTAATTAAAGAAATAAAATGAATAAACAGGATATCATGTGGAGCCTTATGTTCATAAAGCTCCGCTTGGTAAAGCAAAACTGCTAAAATCTGCTAACAGTAGTCTGCCAGCTACTACTCTGTTAAACTTTGTAAATCGGATAAACGCCAATGGCAAGTTTTCATTCCAGACTGAAGTGATGCTAAGGAAGAAGTGGATCAAAACGACCGATTCGCCGCGGTGAAGGACTGAACTTTATAATAAAACGACACACGTCTGTTTGTAGCCGGCAGTCTTCACAGTCGTGTTGGCAGGCTAGCATTAGCCAGCTCGATGACGTGCCTAACTTTGTGCGGCTGAAAACACACAAGCATCTGAAAGCGTCTCCTTTTTTTGGCAGTCCCCAGTTGTTCCACTGGAAACGGGGAGGTACAGACCCGATTTTCAGATGTTTGTGTGTTTTAAGACGCACAATGTTAAGCACGTCAGTAAACGCTAGCTGGCTAATGCTAGCATGCTGTGAAGTGCCGGTGTCGTGCGGTGTTGTGACCCACCGGCGACAAACAAACGTGTGTTTTATTATAAAGTTCGGCCCTTCACCGCGGCGAAACGATCGCTTTGATCCAGCTTTTGATCCAGTATCACTTCAGTCTGGAATGAAAACTTAAGTATGTTTGGAGTTTATACGATTTAAACAGTATAACAGAGCAGGAACGGCTGTTGTTAACATGGCCCGGAAGAGGAAGTGTCCAAATACCGGGAAGTTCCGGTAAGCGTGATGATCCCCTATAAGAGGGCATGATAGCCAAACACTCTACCTCCCATTCTACCCTTAGAGACCCTTGGAACTACCAGAAGACCTGCAGTCTGAGAACAAAGTGCTCTGCTTGGAATATATGGAACTTGAGGCAATTCATTTTATTTCAAGAAATGTTGAGTTTTAATTTACTCAAGGGTAATTACAGAATCCAGGCACCATTTACATGGTTTAATGTTTGTTCTTATGACATTTGTCGAACTTTCCACTAGTTATTACATCGGTCATAGTGTTACAGGTAAGAATGATGTTATTGTTGTGCGTGAGGAGCATGCGCTGTTCGCCGCAGAGTGCTGATGCTCGGTTACTTTTGTTTTTTGTGTGTGTTGTTGTCAGGACCGGTGCGCCTTGTCAGTAAGTAACAACTTTTAAAACCGTAAAATAAGAGGACAAAGATGTTAAGGTCAGTAGTTAATTCTGAGTCATTTTTATGTTTACATTACAGGTTTACAACCTATTAGTCTCTTGTCACCCGCCGCCGCACGCGGCTAGTTAAAGCAAGAGGAGTGTAGCTGCTGCTAGCAAGCTAACTGATGATGGATGCTGCTGTGTGGTTTTGAGCTGAATAAACTGGATAGTTGTAAACCGCCAACGGAGCCGTGTAACGGAGTATACGAGCCCCAGGTGTAGTGCGGACATTACAGAGAGCCAGCACGAGACCAGAGACTCGAAGCTGAGGGTGAGGAAAGCAGCTGTGAACAGAGCCACTGAAGTGAACGAGCGGCTTTCCCCCCTCAAAGTAATCTTTGAAGATAATTTTTCCTCTTTTTTTTTTCCTTTTGAGTGAGAGAGGCAATAACATGGCTGATAATAAACCAGACTTAGAGAGAGCTTAAAGCAAAGCCGTGCAAGCTCTCAGAGGAGCTTCACAATGCAAATAAACCGCCTTGTTGTTAGTGCTGGACGCCTACGAGAATCTGATCTTTCAGAGGAGTTGGCAAGATTGAGGGTTGACTACAATAAATTCCTTGATGCCAGCAATGATTATATTTACACACTGAGGGGAGACAGACCCAGAAAGTGATGAAGTTGTTATACAGGATGCTCTCACTAGAAGAGATGAAGATGAGAAAAAGTTCAGTGGGAGTCGAAGGTGATGTTCTGCAAAAGATTTGGTCGAATTATGCAGCACCAGACATAGATGCTCTTGTTACACAGTACAGAGCTGTTTTCCATCAGGCTGAGGCCCTCGGGAAAGGCATGATAGTGCCATGGGCGCAGCAGGAAGTTGAGAGTGCTAAACTGGATGGAAAACTACCTGAGCTGAGAGACAATGTTTATGCATGGAGAGATTATTGGCCGAATGGAAAGGACAAATGGAATCTCATTTTGTTGTTGAAAGAAGGATCAGCTAATGGAGGAGTGGACTAGTCGACAGGAGGCAGAGAGTATGAAGAGAAGTGGTGTAGAGTATAATAGTGATGGAAGTGAGGAGAGAAATGTTAAGGATGACAGTGCAGTTGGTGACCGTGTTGACAACGACAGCCGTAAAGCTATTGACAACGACATTGCTACTCAGCCAGCAGCCTACACTGTTGAGGCTCCACCTTGTCACCTACAGCCTGCTGTCGCCACTTCACTCGCGGACGGGCAGGAACCTTCATATGACACAAGCCCTCCGCTGTTAACGCCCACTGACAAGACAAGTATTGTCCCCAGTGCTCCTCAAGCTCCAGCCATTAGTAATCAACCTCCGGGTGGCTATGTAGCACCTGCTATGCTTTGTAACCCCCCACAGACATTTCAGCCCACCCTGCAACCAAGGAGATCTGAAGGTGGTCTCAACGTTGGGTTCACACCACCTACGGCCCTGACCAGTACGCCGCACCTGCCGAGCATCCACACGGCTCCAGCTGTTGACCTCAGCCTGGGCCATGTGAGTAGCGGGCCATATAGTGGGGGGTATGCTGGGGGTGGCATCAACCACCAGTGGGCGCAACCTAAAATAAGGATCACACCTATAAACTCGCCCAAGTTTTCTGGAGAAAGGAGGGACTACTGGCATTGGAAGACGGAATGGGAGAGTATACAGGCGCAGGCGGAACCCACAGGTTCACGAGAATGTAAGAAACTTCCCCTGCTTGACAGTATCGATGAGGCTGTGAAAACAGACCTCAGGCTGTTGCGATTAAGAAATGCAAATGATATCTTCAGAGAACTAGAGGACCGTTATGGAAATAAAGCACAAATGGATGAGGAAATTGTGATGGAGTTACATTCTCGACAACCTGTAAAGAATCACCAACCACGAGAGACTTTAGAGCTGATCTTGGCAGTGAAGAGAACAGCATTAGACCTGACGGACCTGGGCTGTATGGATGTCTTGCAGAATCAGCTGGTGATTCGGTCGCTAGAGAGCAAACTCCCCGAACTCATGAAACAAGAGTGGTTAATGTATGTGGGAAACCCCAATAACAATGACCATCTAAGAAACTGCTTCGATAGGCTCCTACTGTTCCTGGAAGACCAGAAGTCATTACTTGTGCAGTTGGAACAGCTGCTTCCTGGCGTGCCGTCTGCTAATGCTCCTGAAAAAACAAATGGTGATCACTGGGTTAGGACCGACTCCTCACCAACTAGACGCCATCCGCAATGCTTGTACAAACAAGGGTAACACCCGTAATGTTGCCAACAAGAGTTTGCTAGAACAGAGTGGGTTAATCTGTTTGAAAAGTTTCAGTCTGGTTTCAGAGCTCATCATAGCACAGAGACGGCACTGGTGAAGGTTACTAATGATCTTCTCATGGCTTCAGATAAAGGATTCCTGTCCATACTTGTCCTGTTAGATCTCAGTGCTGCATTCGACACCATTGATCACAACATTCTGCTACAGAGACTTGAACATGTTATTGGAATTAGAGGAACTGCATTAGATTGGTTCAAGTCATACTTATCTGATAGATTTCAGTTTGTTAATGTCAACAACGAGTCTTCATCACACACCAGAGTAACTCATGGAGTTCCCCAGGGTTCTGTGCTCGGACCAATTCTCTTCACATTATATATGCTTCCTTTGGGTAATATCATCAGACAACATGGCATAAATTTTCATTGTTATGCAGAAGACACTCAGATATACTTGTCTATGAAGCCTGATGGAACCAATCAGTTTGTTAGATTACAAAGATGTCTTAGTGACATAAAGACATGGATGACCCTGAACTTTCTGCTTCTAAATTCAGACAAGACCGAGGTTATAGTCTTTGGACCCGAAAAACTCGGGACTAAATTATCTAGCTTTATAGTTGATCTGGATGGCATTAATTTGGCTTCCAGCACCACAGTGAAGAATCTTGGAGTAATTTTTGACCAGGTTTTGTCTTTCAACTCCCATATAAAACAGGTTTCTAGAACAGCCTTCTTTCACCTACGTAATATTGCTAAAATTAGGCACATCCTATCTCAGGACGATGCAGAAAAACTAGTCCATGCTTTTGTTACTTCCAGATTGGATTACTGTAATTCCCTATTATTGGGCTGCCCCAAATATGCCTTGAAATGTCTCCAGCTGATCCAGAATGCTGCAGCTAGGGTTCTGACTAGAACCAGCAGGGGAGATCATATTTCTCCAGTTCTAGCTTCTCTTCATTGGCTCCCTGTTAAATCCAGGATAGAATTTAAAATTCTTCTTCTCACATATAAAGCTCTCCATGACCAAGCTCCATTATATATCAGAGATCTCATAGTTCCATATATTCCAAGCAGAGCACTTCGCTCTCAGACTGCAGGCCTTTTGGTAGTTCCAAGGGTCTCTAAGAGTAGAATGGGAGGCAGAGCGTTTGGCTATCAAGCCCCCCTATTATGGAATCAGTTACCACTTCAGGTTCGGTAGGCAGACACCCTCTCTACCTTTAAGATTAGGCTTAAAACCTTCCTTTTTGATAAGTCTTATAGTTAGGGATGGCTAGCCTTCCCTTAGTTAAGCTGCTATAGGTTTAGACTGCTGCGGGACATCCATGATGCACTGGGCTCTTTCTCTCCCAGCATCTCTGTCTCTCCATGTAGAAACCTGTGACAGTATTGCATCATTAACTGTGTTCTCCTCTCTCAGCAGATCTGGCTGGATAACTTTGCATTGTTTGTTGGTCTCCCTTTCTGTCTTCTCCCCCCCAGCCGGTCGAGGCAGATGGCCGCCCTACCTGAGCCGGGTTCTGCCGGAGGTTTTTCCTCCCTGTTAAAAGGGTGTTTTCCTTCCCACTGTCGCCACCCCTCCGTGCTTGCTCAGGATGGGGGATTGGACCGGGTCAAGTCAAGATTCAATCCAATCTGTAGGTTTCCTTAGCTAGGCTATTATAAATCTGACCTGAATTTTTCTCTGTTAAGCGCACTGAGGTCATGAATGGACGCTATACAAATAAAGTTGAATTCAAGTTAAATTGAAAATGAATGCATGACTTCATGCCATTTCCGCCGAAAGGCAGGAATTGGTCAATCACAGCGTATAGAAAGAACGAATCGATGCCTTTATGTCTCATCTCTGTTCCTCCTCTCTCCCCATCCCCACGTGCACCACTCGGTGCACTGCTCACTGTGAACAAATACAACCAACAAACTGCTAACTGCTGCTGCACCAAAAAAAGCAAAACAAAACAACAAATAAGGATCAAGTCTTTGAGGTGTTGACGTTTGTAGTGTGGACTTTTTACACCGCAGAAGGAGTTTGAGGTAAGTGTACCATAAGGTTTTTAGAAACGTGGTTTGTCAGCTGTTTACTAGCAAGCTAACAAACTATCAATTCGGCTATTATTGATTAACCTGCTTGTAAAACATCGGCGCACCCATCCCTGCACTCTGAAGGCATGGTTTTGGGTGGTGTTTTTTTTTTTTTTTTAATGTAGCTTGTTTGAACGATTTATCCAACATTGCCAACCATAGCTTTAACTAAAGACAGCCACTGGAGTATTATAAGATCATACATACGTACACATACAGAGAACCACACGAAAAGAGGACAAACTTAGGCAGAAGTAGTTATTAGTACACACCCAGTGGGAAGAACAATCACAGCATCAACATGGAGAATATGGAAAACGTAAGGCGCTGTATGGTGAGCGCAGTCATGCAGATGCAACTTCCTCTCTCCAAAGGCCAGAAGAAGCGTGCATGGCCAAAGACCTGGGCCACCAGCAGCCGCCCAAAGGCCCAGACGCCAGCTGCCACCCCAAAGAGCTGGATATGCATCCAACCAGATGGCAGCAGAGGGTAGCCTCAACCAAAGACCCCCACAGTCTCTGGGTATGGGCCCTGTGAAACAGCAACCACCGACCCCACTAAGCACCAGGACAGGCACAATGTGGAGTGCAGGAGCCTGGGAGACAGCCACCCAGCATGGGTCAGCACCCATCCCAATGCCCCTGCCCCCCACACAGGGCACCTACCACCACACTCCCACACACACTCCTCCCTCCACATACACGCACATATCTCCCTACAGATTGATTATTGATGTCTGATTAGTGGAATACGACACCCAAGTAACTGCAATAACAAACTGTTAGCGTACCATCACCAACTACCTCCAAAGACTTACAAGTGGTTAAAAGCTCCTAAATATCTGGTGCAGGATGGTATCAGACCTTCAGCTGTGGAAATTTTCCCAAACAAAGAATTTCCTCTTCATGTCAGAGATGAAAACAGCAGATCCAGATAATGTGAATACCATGTAAACATTAGGGCCCTCATTTATCAAACGATCGTAGAAACGATCGCACATCTGATCGTAAAAATGGTTGTACGATTGGACCCACATGTGATTTATTAAAGGAGTGATGACATAGCAGTTAAAAACTAGTTTATGTTGTTGGCATTACTGCATATGTAAATACTCCAAAGAAAAAAACGGCATTTTTTACAGCGGAGTATTGTTTTGAAACGCCAGACCTCACTTCCTCTGTAATACAGTTGGGTCCGGTGATGATATGGAGCTTTACCCGGAGACCACGTTGACTTCATTTTGATTGGCTACACCTTATTTGGCTATGACCTTATTTGGAGAATCTAGGTCAAGCTGCGGTCGGAGTTTGCTAAAGGCTAACTGCTAGCAACATGGGCACTTCAGACAATGTCAGCTACGTTCATCAGACAAGACAGCATTTAGAAAATAAATAAACTTACAGGTAATGACAAGGTTGTGGCCCCCTCCCTCAGTGTTGCTGCAGAAGTTTGCTTTTAAATCCATTTGTTTGAAAATCCAGACCTGACTGCACAGAAGTTACTACTAGCTCCATACACGAAGCTGAATCAGACAGGGAGGGGGAGGGGGGGAGCGGACGGTGCATAAACCGTTAGGAGAGAGAGGGGGGGGGCGCTGTTTACTTGATAGTGTGCTCTTATTGGAGCAATTAAATTACGTAGAATGTTAAAACTACGTAGAATGATAGCCTGCTGTCTGATTCAACTGTTTCTGAGCAGAGAGACAAAGCTGACAGACCATAAACAGGAACTTTGATTCTCACTCTGGACATTCACATGGCCTCATCAGTGCACAACAGATCATATTATACACCCAAAACCCCAGAAAAGTGAAATTTCATGTCATGGCACCTTTAAAACGTTCGTATCGGACCAATCTCGTCGTACGAACAAAAGAGTCTTGATAAATTCCACAGCTGAAATCCATCGTCATTTAAATATCACGCCCACGGTTGTGCCCTTAAACATGCATAATGATGAGGCTTCACCCAGCAAGGTTGAGCTGTGGAGAGGAGAGATTCTGCCAAAAAAGAAACTTTTGGGGGGGATCAAGACAGAATTCCTCATTTGTGAGGTGGGAAAGATTAAAGAGGTGCTGTTTGGCAGCTTAAAAACCGGAGTCAGAGACGTGCACAAAAACGCTGCACGTAAGAGGATCAGTCAGCCTCACCAGTGTGAACGACCAGCTGAGATATTAATAAAAGTCTCAATCTAGGCCTGGCTGATATGTTTTATTCGTTTTATTAGTTATGAAATTTAATAATAACCCACATCAAATGGCAACGTCACAATTCTTTAGCCAATGGGTCAAGAAAAAGTGGTCCAATATGAAACTTGTCACCAAAAGATGTTTCACCGGCACCCCCCACCCCTACCCCCCAGTCATGAGTCCAACCGCCGTGTTCTAACAGGTGACAGGTGGATGCCGGTAAGGTCCGAACCTGACCCAGACAGGGACAGAAATAAGATAACTTGCATTTGCAAAGCTAAGGGACAGTCTACTGACTGAGCACTTATACAACTTTGAAGTATTGATTACTTATTAGAAATGGATCAGCTCCGGTCTCCTCCGTGTAGCCCAGTGGGGGCTGCAGGGCGGCTCCCGCCTCATCTTCTCCTCCGACTGCGCATCAAAACTCTCCAGCGGTCCGAGCGATGCGCAGCACTGCACAGGACAGGAGTGTTGTAGATTTTCTCAGAGTCTAAAGCAGCATTTCATCCTGCCGGGTCAGAGTTGGACCGCCATACACCCACCTGCCTTCCTGCAGCCCGAAGCAGCGCTCCACCTGGGCACCTCCGCGTGTGTGCGTACTGATGCCTACCTCCACTCCTATGTGGCAGTTTTACCAGCGGGATGAGGAGATGCACGAATAGTGAAAAGCACTTGTCTCCTAGATCTATATGTTAATGACTTTAATAATTTGTTAAAATAAATGGAGGAATTAAATTCAGTCACAGCTATTTTTGTAATTTTGGGAATACATGCTACATTCTCTTTTTTCTTTTTCTTTGCAAATGGGTTCATTCTTAGTGCTGATATGTGAATACGTTTAAATGACAGTTTGCGCTTTGGTTAATAAATATTTTCATGTTCTGCTGCGCTGCTGCAAACCCTCACTGACTCAAACATGCATACACTCAGAGCTGTCGTGAGATATGATCGTATCCTACTGTATGCTCACGTTTAAATAAATAAATGACGAGACTTGCGTGGAAATGGTCGTACGCACAGATTTTAGTCGTACGATCGTTTGATAAATGAGGGCCTAGGAGTTTCTCCACTTTATATTTATGAGCTAGTGTTACAATAACAGAGAGAACACACTGTTGTTTTATGATTGCTTAGTTTATTGACACAAAGGAAAATAAAAGTCTGTGACTTATTGTATTAACACTGACAACTGAAAGCTCGTTAGCTGACTGTCTGGTCGTCTTGCAAACACCTCCAGGTCATCCTTTTGTCTTCTTTCCACTGATGTGCAAACACAACAATGGACAGGACATGGGCTGTAGACAACAGGTTGTTGCATTTTTACCTGAAGGAAACAAAATAAGCCGTAGTTGGATGTCTGTCTTGTCTTTTACATAAACAACAGTAACGTCTAGTCGCAGTAACATTAAAATCCTGCGGCTTGCTGCATTTTAGGAATGTATTATATTTACGTTTCATACATAAATATATTCAAAATTGGACCAGTTCACCAAACTATAGTTGGAAAGCGCCTGAAACAGAATCTGTGGAAACTTACCACTGGCAAAATGCTCGATACAGCTGAGAGCTCTCCTATGGTTTCCAGTAATCGCGTTTGATGGCAAGAGCCAGCATGTAGCTTGTTGTTCAGGGTCAGCAGGCAGCCTATGAAATTAAATCCCATCTCTGGAATGTAGATCGGAACATGCAAAGGCAAAGCACAAATTTATTTTTAAGGTGAGATGCTGTAGCAGCCGATCCGGTAGCAGATAGCCTGCTTTGTTTACATTTTTGACACCGAACGTCTTCCTCTTCTTTGTTTTCTTTTTCTTCTTCTTGTGCTGTTTTACTGGCAGTTGGCTGGCAAAAACTCAAAATGGTGTATTACTACGACCACCTGGCGAGGAGTCACCTGAGCATCGCTGACGTGCCTGTCATGTCATTACAAACGTACTCAAACTGCGCATACCAGTCACATTGGGGCCACTTTGGGGACTGTAAGTGTTCACATTGGAGTCTGGAAAAGGTCAGATAATGTAAACAGACATCCAGATCTGGACCAAATCAGTTTCATGTCACTTTTGCTTGCAGTGTAAATACATTATAAGCCTATGGCAGCATAACTAAGGGATGGCTAACCACCCCTAAGTATAACAGTTATCACATGGGAAGGTTTTAAGCCTGATCTTAAAGGTTGAGAAGGTGTCTGGTAGCTGGTTCCGGGGCCTGATAGCTAAAAGGCTCTGCCTCCCATTCTGCTCTTGGAACCACAAATAGACCTGCAGTCTAGAGCCAGGTGCTCTGCATGGAATATAAGAAATTATGAGATCTCTGATATACAGTGGAGCTTGGTCATGGATAGCTTTTTATGTAAATACAACAATTTGAATTCTAACCTACATTTAACAGGGAGCCAAAGAAGAGAAGCTAGAACTGGAGAAATATGAACCAGAGAAGCTTTGATCACGAGGAGCAGAAGTTTGTCTATTAGTAAAATGTCATGGGTTGGCCTATTTTAATCAAAGCCAGCACTGCAGAACATTCAGGAAGGTGGTGAGCAACTACCCAGGGGCTCTTCTTTGGAGAGCACCAGGATGACGTCTGCAGGTCTATTGGCAGGACATGCATTTTGCTTTTTCTTTGCCTGTGTGGATGAACAGCATGTTTAGAAAAGTGCACAGCAATGCTGACAAGCAGCGGTTTCAGGCACATAGCTGACAGTGGTCTTTCAATTGGTGAGTTTGATGACCCAGAAATACTTTTTACTTAAAAATGCAGGATCTGCCCTAGATGTACATTTTTATTTGTTGACAGACTGTTCCGAGGCCATAAGGTCTTGACGCACAGGAGGTTTTGACCTCATGGTAATAAGCTCATAGAAGCATCTTCCCCAAATGTTACAAACACTTTTCTCTGATGGGTTCTGCAAGGTGGGGATGAGGCTTTGAATGAACATTTTTGGTTCTACACCCAAATCCTTTGTTTGAAAGTAATTAGCTTTTACGTAATCATAAAATCATAGCTAGGGCTGGGCCTTTCTGTGCAGAGTTTGCATATTTTCCCTGTCAATGTGGGGGCAACCGGCAACCTTTCCAGGAGGTACCTTGCCTCCCACATGGCTCCAGGTCCCCTCCTTACATCTGAATCAGTGGGTGGAGAAGATGGATGGATGGATGTCTTGTTCATGAAAATGATTAAATGTGTCATAACCTACTGTTTTACATACACAATCTTTCATAAATTATCTTCAAATGAATTTTCAATTATAGTTGGGTGGGACGAAAATTGAATGAGCTCATTTTAACCTCTTTTTATCCCCAACTATTGTTTGTCGCGAGAATACGTATGAGAGTTAGACCTGTCTGTAAGCGCGTTCACGAGGCAAACGTCAAAGCCAAAACAAAGTTTTATCAGGACAGAACAGGTGAAGGAAAATGATGTCCTATAAGAGAAAAACATGATAAAAACGTAACGGTGCGGTTCATAGAGAGGATCCGCGGAGTAAAAGGGCTGGACTCTGATGAATATACAGGGTGTTCCAAATTATTATGCAAATTGTATTTAAGTGTCATAAAGATTAAATTTTTTGTTTTTCAATAAAACTCTTGGATGGTATTGTGTCACAGGGCTCTCTGGATCACTGAAATCAATCTCAGACACCTGTGACCAATCAGTTTGCCAGGTGAGCCCAATTAAGGAAAAACTACTTATGAAGGGTGTTCCACATTATTAAGCAGACGACCATTTCCAAGAAATATGGGAAAGAAAAAGGATCTGTCTGCTGCCGAAAAGCGTGAAATAGTTAAATGCCTTGGACAAGGTATGAAAACCATCGATATTTCACGAAAACTTAAGCGTGATCACCGTACTATTAAGAGATTTGTGGCCGATTCAGAGCACACACGGGTTCGTGCAGATAAAGGCACAGTGAGGAAGGTTTCTGCCAGACAAATGCATCGGATTAAGAGAGCAGCTGCTAAAATTCCATTGCAAAGTAGCAAACAGATATTTGAAGCTGCTGGTGCCTCTGGAGTCCCACGAACATCAAGGTGTAGGATCCTCCAGAGGCTTGCAGTGATGCGTAAACCTTCTACTCGGCCACCCCTAAACAGTGCTCACAAGCAGAAACGACTGCACTGGGCCCAGAAATACATGAAGACTAATTTTCAAACAGTCTTGTTCACTGATGAGTGCCGTGCGACCCTAGATGGTCCAGATGGATGGAGTAGTGGATGGTTGGTGGACGGCCACCCTGTCCCAACAAGGCTGCGACGTCAGCAAGGAGGTGGCGGAGTCATGTTTTGGGCTGGAATCATGGGGAGAGAGCTGGTTGGCCCCTTTAAGGTCCCTGAGGGTGTGAAAATGACCTCTGTAAAGTATGTGGAGTTTCTGACTGACCACTTTCTTCCATGGTACAAAAAGAAGAACCGTGCTTTCCGTCATAAAATCATCTTCATGCATGACAATGCACCATCTCATGCTGCAAGGAATACGTCTGCATCATTGGCTGCTATGGGCATAAAAGGAGAGAACCTCATGGTGTGGCCCCCATCCTCCCCTGACCTCAACCCTATTGAGAACCTTTGGAGCATAATCAAGAAAAAGATCTATGAGGGTGGGAGGCAGTTCACATCCAAACAGCAGCTCTGGGAGGCTATTCAGACATCCTGCAGAGAAATTCAAGCAGATACTGTACAAAAACTCACAAGTTCAATGGATGCAAGAATTGTTAAGTTGCTATCCAATAAGGGGTCCTATGTTAAAATGTAACTTAACCTGTGAAGATGTTTTTGATTTAAATACCTTTTGACTTCAGTAAATATGACCTCCTAATGCCGCAAATTCAAAAATGAGCATTTTCAGTTCTTGACAACCTATAAAATGGTATAAAAGTCTGTTGTGCGTAATAATTTGGAACAGTGCAGAACAGTGCATTTTTAAGTTTTTTTTTTTTTTTAATACTGCTATCATTGGGAGGTTTGTTCAAAAACATTTTAATTTATTAAACTAACAGTTGATGACTTAAAATTATGCTGACTGTCATTTGCACCGACTATTTTGGAAAATCTGGGAAAAATATCATTTGCATAATAATTTGGAACACCCTGTAAGGAGCGGACGTCTGATGTGAAGTTAACCAAACAGTGTTAGCTTCTGTAGCTACATTAGCAGCTTGTCCGTTCATCAACCACCGTTTACTGGTCTTTGACACAAAAGATAATAAGTTACACAAGCAGCAACACTTACCGACTGCACATCCTCACTGATAAATATAATCCACTGGTCCCTGGTAGTGGTGTCCCTCCTGTTAAAGCACTGAAAACTGCTGAACTTCTGCTGAGGCAACTCAGCATGGCTATCTCCCCCCTTCTCCTCCTCCTTGTCGCCGGCGTCCTTTCTGAAGGCCCTTTCAGATAGAACGCGTTTTTCGCCGAGTTCACCGCGGGGTAGGGCGCAGAGTCGGCGGCAGACCCGGCGGCAGCAAACACGTCAGGCACGCGTTGCTAAGCGACAGACCAGGAAGTGTTTTCTCCCCGGCACGCTTCGTTGTGAGAGATGTACCTCTCATGGTCGCAGCAAAGAGCTTTGCTCCAAGGGAGGAGGAGGAGATCAGCAGCAGATAAAAGGGTGGGGGTCCACCTGATCCTGATAACAAGGCAGAACGTGGGGAGTTCAGGCTCGTCCGCGAGCTGCATTCTTTCACACAGACCGCTTCCAGGTTTACTTCAGGCTGAACAATGACCACTTTTTTTCCTGAACTGGCCTCTCCTATTGGACGCGCTAGGATGTCGTCACAGCGCGCTGCGCCCGAATTAAAAAATGTTCAATTCGAGCGCAGCGGCGTCAGCGCCACCGCGGCGGCATGCGCCCACCTTGCGCGCCGCGGTGCTCCGCGGCATGGCGGAACGCGCTGCCGCGGCGGTACCACATACACAATGAATGGGTTTGCCGCCGTCCTCTTGCGCTTGCCGCGTTCTATCTGAAAGGGCCTTGACAAAGCTGGTCAACTCCGTGGCAGGTAATCAGCTGCCTTCAGGTGGTGCTAAAGACGCTAGTTTAGCAGCTCGCTCGCAGCCTCTCTAGTTCACGTCATTCGGAGAAAGAAATCCAAACGCGTATTGTGGAGAGCGCGTGCTTGCGGACGATTCTGGTGAGAAGAGCGAGCCCGCACAGCTGAAGTTACTTTCAGTTTCTGGCACGTTATAACTGAGGTCCTGTTCCAATACACATGTTTTAACTTGAAAAAGTGGGATTTCCGGGTGATGACTCCTTTAATATTTCACCAACAACTAAAGTCTTTATAAACCTGGGGATAGGTATAACAATAGTTTTTGCAAACTTTTTCTGGTGTCTACATATGAAAACAAAAGAGAAAAGATTTGATTTAAAACAACAAAGAAAAAGAAAACTATGGACATCATTAAAACAGCAACCCTTCAGAGAATTGTAAAACACAAATGTACAAAGTGAAGAGAACGCCATCTATTACTATGGGTACTGTTCTAGCATAATCTAATGTTTAATTGAATATTGTGGTAAATCTGCAGACTTATGGGGGTGTGCCATTAAATCCAGTATTAAATGTTATGAAATTTGGCTCCAGCCCCACTAAAATATGTCAAATAACACCCATGAGCAGGCCTACTCTGTTATGATTTTTAGCAATCTTAAACTTATCTGAGGTTATCAGGGTTTATTTTTTTCTAGACACATAGATTACAGCGCAGGAAGAACCAGTTGTGTAAGTTTGTGTGTGGGTGGTGAGGGATTGGTCTTTTGCCATTATCAAAAGCTGCAGGGATATTGAAGGATGCCATTATGATCCCATGGCAGATTATGTATTACTTCTATTGCCTTTAACAATAAATGTACAATTGCTGAGTTGGACTTATTTCAGTGGTCTGTTGTTGTGATCCCCTGCTTGCAACATGATGTTAACGTTCTTAGCATAATGACACAGACCGTTATTTCAGTGAGGACAAATATTCTGGTACATTGGTAGGAGGGCAGATGGGGTCAAAGCAGCACATAGATATAAAATCCCATCTTGCATGAGCTCATAGAATGGTTTCAACATTACCAAATGCACAGTCAGGTTTATAAAACTATACAAACTACACAGTGCGAAACTCCTGCTTCCTATCTTGTGGCGAGACTCTTGTCTCTGAAAACATAATGAAAGGTTTTCATCTTATAATTTATAGGTCAGGATTACAACTGACACAATGACAACACAAAAAAGTGACTTTGCTAGAATAACGTGCTCTTTATTCCCCGCAATCAATCACAGTTATAACAATCAGTTTTCATTTCAAGAGTTGATACATAAAAATTGCTCACCATAGCACGATGACTGGAGAGCCCAACAGCCTGGGTAAAACAAAAATATCAGGAAAAGCTGGGCGATTTGGCCAGATCCCACAGCAGACTGACCCGGTTGCAAGATGCACACTGTTTTATGAAGTTCAGGCTGCATACCTACCAGGCAGACAAGGCCCAGCAGCTAGGTGCCCCCCTTAACAGCTCTTGGTCTGATAAGAATGGTATTCCAAAACAAGTTGATTCTCAAAGCAATTTATACTTCTCAAAACAAGTTATTTTCTCAGAGCGAGTAATATTCTCAAAGCAAGTTATATAAAGCAGTTTTGTAGGGCAGTTATATTCGAAACATTCATTAAAATGAGCACAAAGACATGAAAATAAAAATCTTGCATATCAGTGCCGGATCTGCATTGTCAGATTGCAGAATGTCGCTTCTTCGCTCCATGTAGTGTGACATCATCAGCGACTGGCAATTTGGCGTCTGTGACGCTTCAAGACCACAACGCAGAAAGACTGTTGTGTCAGAATTCTTTTGGTTTTGTCTGCTGATTGTGACATGTCCTGCAATGTGTTCCTACATATCGACCAATAGAAGGACAGTGCACCCCCCCACTTTCACCAGAGAGACTGCTCAGGAGCGCCGGTACAAAAACAACAATGGCAAAGGGGGAGAGACACAACCGCTGTCTGGTGGAACGGAGGAGAGAATTGTGGAGCTGAGGCTAGGGATGGTGAAACCGAAGCCTCATGAGACATTGAGACAAAGTGACACGACTGCCTTGTGATTGACACCATGGCTGCGTCCCAAATCGCATACTTGCATACTCTATACTCTATACTCTATACTCAAAATTCCAAACTGAGTACACTAACCATACTATGTACTTAGTGGCTTAGTACGTGACTTTCAAGTATGCAGTGCTGTCCCAAATCGCATACTCCCGTGTGGAGTACTCACCGGAAATGAAACACCGGTGTCGACTTCTTCTAGGGAAATTTTGACCGGCGTACAGCCACAGCGCACTGCCGCCATCTTCTGCCGCGCTTTTTTACCGTTAAGTGTTTTTTTTTTTTTTTCTGGTTATTTCTCATCAGGAAAACATGAACATCATTAGGAAGCCTTACGGCGAAATTGGCGCCGGCAAATTGATCTCCTCCTGCTACTGGCTGAAGCTGCGCAGGTTTGCAGCCGATGGTAATTTGTGTGAACCTACTAGTACATCTGACGTAATTTTAAACTCAAACTTGTGTCCACACAGATGTAATTACAAGTATGCTAGAAATACTTAAAATGAAAAAAACACACAAGTATGAGCGTAATACATAATGTGAGTAAAAGGTCATTATATTACATCATTGTTATTGAAGCATCAGTGTTACAGCATGTTACTCTGAGGACACTATAAAAAATAAGTAAATGCAAAAAAGACACCAAAAAAATAAACAAAACCACACCACTATTAATATAAATTAAACGATTTTATTTCAGACATTTTCCCTTTTTTCCCTCCGCCTCAAAACCCCAGGATGTACTGCCAGATTAATGCCCCAGTGCCCTCCAGGCATGAGTCCCCAGGTATCCTAGTCTGATCCGAGAAAGAGCAAAACAAACGTTACAGAAATCATATAAAAAGTGAACAAATAATGCTACAGATAAAACCTCCATAACTAATGCTGGTAGTATTGACAAACCATCTACCCATCTGAGGCTGGCTCTAATACCAGCCTCCCCAGCAGTGAAGGCAAAAACTCATCGCATTTACCACAATATCAACATTTAACAGGGAAATTCAATCTTTTGTTGATATGAGTGCAGCTGACCGAGCCGACAGCGAAAGCACCACGGCGCGCCACCAAAGTATAAATACTTCAAAAATTTGGAAGGAACAATACTATTATAACAGTGTACCATTGGCCGTACACTCTGGCCCATGGCAACCGTGTACCGACACCGGTTATTTTTATTCGCCTGGTTATTGTGGGTAATGCTTCGTAACCCAGCAGCTACTAGCCAACTAACACGAGCGCTAGCGACACCGTTCGCATTTAAAATAAAACAGCGGTACACCACAAATACGCTGGAAATGACCACCAGTTGGTGGTTCTTCATGGTAAAAGGTATTTAGAGAAAAACAACACAAACTGACATTTGTAAAGAGCCGCCGTGTTCACTGTGGACTCGTACAAAGAACCGCTCTCCACTGCCATCTTTCCACTGGTGAGTGTCCACAGTCGCGTACTCAAAATCTTGACGGGTTTGAGTACGTCATCCGGGTACTTTTGCATACTTAATTTTCACATACTATGCATACTGTTTTTTCATTTAGATGTAGTATACTCAAAAAATTTTGAGTATTGAGTATGCAAGTATGCAATTTGGGACGCAGCACATGTCTCGAGACATTTTAGACTGTCAACAAGCGTCCCATCTGCTGGTCGTGGATGTACTGCACCCAAGGGGAAGTGTTGACAGGGATGGATGACTTCAGGCTTGTCATCAGTCTACCTGTGTCATTTTGTATATGATGTGTAATAAAACATGTCTATAACTTTGTTCACTGTGTCTTCTGTTAATATCTGGGAATATTACTCAGGAATAACATATTTGTCATTTCATTCTATAGAAACAATAAAAGGGGAGCTATTTGGTCACTTTGATTTCAACATCATAGTATCATTGAGTAGCCTGTTCAAAGTAGTATACATGCAATGACAGGAGCACTTGCAGCTTCATCTGTATTTGTAGACAGAAAAAATGTGTTTATAGTTCCCGCACTCCAAGAGGAAGATTTATAATAAAGGAAAAGAGTGTGTATGCAACTAATATAGTAATGTAGGCTAACTGTAACATTTGTATTAAAGTTGTACTTCCATGGTCATTTAATTAATATTTCTGTGTTCTCCATTATTATTGGATGCATTCTGCATCGTTTCTGTTTAAAAAAAACCTTCTGGTATCTTTGTATCCAGCTTATTTGTATACTAGAAGAGAGGCTTTGTGGTCCAACGGCAGGCTTTTCCGGGTCCTTCTCATGAATTTCCGTCTGATTGGCTGCCTCCCATCAGTGTATGAAGGAAGCTCCGTCCTCCACTCTTATTTCCTTACAGACAGGAAATAGAGCCGACAAACAAGTTTGTTCCGCCATGCTAACAAACAGTTAGCTAATTAGCTTCTCAACTCCGTTCCTACAGTCGTGCTGTCTTTACTTCTAGTGTGTAGTGGAGGGTTACCTGCCTTCCAATGGACAGATATAAACCCCACGTGGGATACGCTATTTGCAATGTGACGTAGAAGTGCGAGCTGTTCCCGATTCGCTCTTTTTCTTCGTATTGTTTCTCTGATGAGAAAGCACAGCTGACTGGAGGGAACGCAACGCTAGCAAGTCAGCATGTGTAAGTAAACAAGGGGGAAACCCTCCGTATTTCAGAAGGAGCAAGTTAAACAGGTTTTCAGTGGAAGGAGGCCTTTAAGATACAATGTAGGTCAAATGCTTGTGCAACTTTGTAGAGTTTTATAGATTTTTATTTCTAAAAATAGTATCTTCTCCATGATGCTGGGTTTTAGTCTGCTTCTCTTCTGAGACACTACCTCTCCAGCTTTGGAGAAGACTCCGCTCACATGGCACAGATGTGGCTGGCATGTGTAAATATTCTTTCGCCAACCTGAACAGGTTGGGGTACACGTGCTCGTTTTGGGGGCACTGATTGTTCCTCCATAGCCCTCCCTGTCTCACACACACACCACACTCACTCTCCCACACACTATTCCTCTTTCAAACTATCAAGCACTCAACATTTGTCAGTGTTAAATTAGCCTATCAGTATCTATCAATCTATGTATCAATATCTATATATTTATCAATATTTACCTATATCTATCAATATCTATTTATATCTATCAATATCTCTACCTATATCTATCAATATCTAACTATATATCTGTAAGGGTCTATCTATATATCTATCTAGCCTATATATCTTTATGGTTGTGTGTTAAAGTGTGTGTTGTGTATGTGTTTGTGTGAGTGGAAATAGACACCTATGTGTGTGTCACTAAAAGAAAGAATTATGTCAACTAAGTATAATCTAAGCTAAACCAATGCGGGCGTATACTTTCCCTCAGTCTGTTGAAATGTCGAATGATCACAAACAAAAACCCCTTCAAAAACCCACAATTTCCCAAGTGATTGGAACTAATTTTTTAAAGCATTGGATTGATTGATCCCGCCCCTTCAAGATTCCTGCTCGACACGCGTGGATGACGTCACGAGGCCTCGGTTGACGGGGTAACTTGGCTTTCGGCATTCCGAGACTTCCACCAACACAGCGCTTGCGAGACTTTCGGTTCATGAGATCGAGGTGGAGTCGAGCAGATGGGCTCGAGCATAAGATCCCTAGCAGAGGCATCAGTTTCTGCCTCATAGATGTGCCGAATGGAGAGCCCAGCCTCAGGTCAGCTTGATGTTTTTGGCCCCAGCTCACTTGCACGATGCGTCCGGCGCGCAGTGCGTGATGCACCTGGTGGACGCAATCAGGTAGTCAAGTTTTCCACGGAGGCCTTTTTCTCAAAGATGAGCAGCGAGACACTTTTCTGTCTCTTTTTTTTTTTCGCATCATAGCTCTGTTGGCGGATTTATTCCCTGTTTACAACCGAAAACAGGCTCCATAGAAGAACCTGGAACAGGCAGCGTTTCCAGAATACCAGTAAACATGTAATGTTGCGAAAAACATCTTTGTCACATGAGTCCAAAAATTCAACAATGGACGGGAACTGATGTCCCCTGTCCACTTTCCATTTTAAGAGTACCCCCCAGATTCCACATACTCTGGTCCGCTACGTTCCGTTCCGCTGCGCACGATGCAGCAAACACGTTGCTATGTTATTCAATGAGATGCAGTCCACATGTTCCGTCCGGCTCCGTTAACATACGGCCTCTGCGTTGCGCTGCGCCCAAATTGCAGAGCCAGTCCAATTTTCTGCTCCATCGGCGCAGGCTGGATCAATCCCCGAAAATAAAATAAATATATAACGGAAGCCACTTCCTCTTCTTCTCTCCAGGTGGTCATAGGACCACCATGTTATAAAATCATATCCTTGCTCATCGTTGCTCATAATTCAGTTCTGGTTTGAATAATATGGAAATCTCAGAGATGCTGAGCTTCTCTTTAACTGCGAAAGACCAAGTTCTCCACATTTTTCAAAGGAAGTCAATCTTCCACCCTTAAAGCCAGTTCCTCTCATAATACTGAAAAAAATATTGTTTGATAATCTTTTATAATATAGAATCATGCTCGCCTTTGTGTTCGAAGTTCAGTTAGGGCTTTCCTTTGCTGCAGGAAAGCAAACTTCAAACGGTTTCCAGGCAGAAACTAATTCCTAAATTTTTGTTTTGATATTTGAAAATCTACCAAAGTGTTTTTAAATGTCATTTTCAGTTCCTAAAATAAAAAAAAACTAAAAACATAATATGCACTCACAAACATGCACATGAGAGGAGTTTGCAGAAGCCACAGAAGCAAGTACAATGCCTGCAGAGACCACTGCCCTCAAGTATTCAACCAAAGTAGTGGTACTTCCTCCAATAAAAGGCATTGTATATACCACTAATGCACTTTGAAATTTGGAATACAGTAAGCAAGTTGAATCATAACGTTTGCCTGCCTGTAGTACACACGATTCATTGCAGAATTAATCTTGTAGTTTGTGATGCCATTCATGATGCTGCTCAGGACTAGAAAGTGTGGGTTAGCTCTGAGACGAAGCGCAGTGTGTTCTGAGTGGGAGCTACGTTTAATGCCTGGATTGTCATTTCTTCAGCACTTTAGGGGCATTTAAAATCTTTGTTTAGTAATCCGTTCATTTTTTTCCCAAATGTTCTTATACTCTGCCAGACTGAAGCTGAATCCATTATCCTCACAATACCAGCTATTTAAAACAGTCTTTCTGCCTCCTGCTGACCCAAACAAAGAAAACCTTTGTTTTCTTTGAGGGTGGGCAAGGGGCGTTCTAAAGGGGAGTCATCAGCATTTGTGGGCGTGAATACACAAGACAGGAAACACTCATAATCAGCACCATCTGACAGATGGAGAGCAATGCTGCTTCTTAGCACCTGTGCAACACAGTGTTCTTTGAGGTGGAAAAATTTTCCCGCTCAGATTACACTGAAGCGAATACCGCAGTGAATGAAGAACAATAAGCTTCAGCCATGGCAGTGCTTGAAACAGTTGGCAAAACAGCCGGTGAAGACAGAATTGGGAAATTAGCATAAGTTAGATAGGAGTCCTCATTGAGGATGTGAAGTAGCCCTTTCATTGTTTGCATAAAAAACTGATGTTTTAGTAAAGACTGTAATGTGTTAGTAAAGGCTGAATAACCTCATGTGAATCTCATTCAACTGTGCAGAGGCCTGTTAACGAGCCATTCATTTGATTCAGGTGTGCTGGAGAAGGGAAGCTCTAAAGGTTGCAGGATAGTCGTGAACTGGATGTTTGGAGTGCTGTTTATGACAGCAAAGCAAAACACCAACAACAAAACTGTCAAAATTTTCTTTGTGTTTTATAATCTAGTTTGGTTTTCAGTTAAAAGTGTACAACATGCTACAGTAGTCTCCTTTTAACTTTTTTTTATGTTTACATTTTTCATTAGGCATTATGTCTGAGTGCCAGTGACATCTTTGAGCATCTAATTTTCAGCCTGGTTCATAGAGTAGAGGTGCATGTTCTGACTGCAGCTGGGAGCAGACTGCTGTTGCATGAGGAGACTGTTTTATTAAGGGCAGAGCAGCATGCAGAGCACCTGCTGATAAAGGAGAGGAAACCTGCACAAGGTTTCATGTCAGTCTCTTAAAGTCTTCAATACAGCAGATAAATAACTGGGTGGCCTTCTTGATTTTGGAAAAAAAAGTAGCTAGAGGGGACTGAAAACTCGCTGAATATAGCGACAAAGTCATTACGTTTACAGCACTGATGATCACTGCAGCAGCTGCAGCTAACACCTATCCCCGCGGCAAATAGTAAGCCTTTAATTATAAGACTATTACAATTTACATGGCTCCAGACGAGTTTTAAATAGTTCACGCTTATTAAGATGAGGATGGAGGGAAACAACCACGTAATTTGCACAGAAGTTAGGGGTTTATGACCCCCACAAAATCAGATCCAGCCAATGGACGATTTTCGTAATTTATGCATACGTTACTCACGCATGCTCGCAACTGTTGCTGAAGGTCGGAAAGCTTTGGAGACCCATTGAAATAGAATAGAGACTGGTCTTTACGGGCTTAATCCACAACGATCCCGGACTCTTTCCCTGCTGAAAAAAACAGCTAAGACCAGTTAAGACCATCAACCATCTAAAGCTGGTCTTAGCTGTTTTTTTCAGCAGGGTTTTGTATTTTTGACTGCTTTAATGGATGAGGGGAGAACTCTCGGGAATACACTTTTACTGGTTTCCCATGAAGAAACACCAGCGATCGACCTGGATTTGTACAGTTACTGCGTTAAAACTGGACACATTCGCTGCAACTTCTGCTCTGCAGCCTCCTGCTGGCATCTCACAAAGACGTGGAATATACCGGTAATCTTTTTGTGGAAGTAAGGATGACGACAAGAGACAGCGGCTCCGGTAGGAGGTAACACAGAGTCAGTCATCAGGAAATTATTAAGGTCAGCACCAGTGCTCTGTCATTTTAACATACAATGTCAGATCAGCATAATGAAGCTCGTGTTTAACTGCGGTAGGCAAGCTAGCGGTACCGTCCGCCGGTAGGGCTGGGGTGATATAACGATATATATCGTCTGGGCGATAGAAAATCTCTATCTTTTCATATGAAGCTCTATTGTTTATGCCACGATAGACGCTGCAGTGTTTAATCAAGATGCGCCACGTGCACACGCACGCAGTAAACAAGAATGGAGGGAGATGGTGGTGGACCATTCAGACGGGTGTAATTAGACTAATTCTTAACAAGCCGACACAAACCTGTTGAGAAATAATTGTCCCGGTCTGAAACGCGTATGCCACCGTCTCCTTCCATATTTGTTTAGGTCAAGATGCGCCGCATGTCCATGCTCGCAGCGCCATGTGGTCTATGCATGCACAAAGCGGCACGTGTCCGTACACAGAGTGCATCTTGACAAATAAAACGCTGCACTAAAGCGCCCAATCGCGGATACTGGA
>JALJCO010011103.1:0-63644 GCA_023101725.1 Atherinomorus stipes | reverse complement strand
CTAGGACCAGAGAGGATCTAGGATCAGAGAGGTTCTAGGATCAGAGAGGATCTAGGGTTCTAGGATCAGAGAGGTTCTAGGACCAGAGAGGTTCTAGGATCAGAGAGGATCTAGGATCAGAGAGGTTCTAGGATCAGAGAGGTTCTAGGATCAGAGAGGTTCTAGGATCAGAGAGGTTCTAGGATCAGAGAGGTTCTAGGATCAGAGAGGTTCTAGGATCAGAGAGGTTCTAGGATCAGAGAGGGTTCTAGGATCAGAGAGGTTCTAGGATCAGAGAGGATCTAGGATCAGAGAGGTTCTAGGATCAGAGAGGATCTAGGATCAGAGAGGAGGATCTAGGATCAGAGAGGTTCTAGGATCAGAGAGGTTCTAGGATCAGAGAGGTTCTAGGATCAGAGAGGTTCTAGGATCAGAGAGGATCTAGGATCAGAGAGGTTCTAGGATCAGAGAGGTTCTAGGATCAGAGAGGTTCTAGGATCAGAGAGGTTCTAGGATCAAGAGGATCTAGGATCAGAGAGGTTCTAGGATCAGAGAGGATCTAGGATCAGAGAGGGTCTAGGATCAGAGAGGTTCTAGGATCAGAGAGAGGGTCTAGGATCAGAGAGGTTCTAGGATCAGAGAAGATCTAGGATCAGAGAAGATCTAGTATCAGAGAGGTTCTAGGATCAGAGAGGTTCTAGGATCAGAGAGGTTCTAGGATCAGAGAGGTTCAGGATCAGAGAGGATCTAGGACCAGAGAGGATCTAGGATCAGAGAGGATCTAGGACCAGAGAGGTTCTAGGATCAGAGAGGTTCTAGGATCAGAGAGGATCTAGGACCAGAGAGGATCTAGGATCAGAGAGGTTCTAGGATCAGAGAGGATCTAGGACCAGAGAGGTTCTAGGATCAGAGAGGTTCTAGGACCAGAGAGGATCTAGGATCAGAGAGGCTCTAGGACTCAGAGAGGTTCTAGGATCAGAGAGGTTCTAGGACCAGAGAGGATCTAGGATCAGAGAGGTTCTAGGATCAGAGAGGATCTAGGATCAGAGAGATTCTAGGATCAGAGAGGATCTAGGATCAGAGAGTATTCTAGGATCAGAGAGGATCTAGGATCAGAGAGGATCCAGGATCAGAGAGGTTCTAGTGGATCAAAGAGGTTCTAGGACCAGAGAGGATCTAGGATCAGAGAGGTTCTAGGATCAGAGAGGATCTAGGATCAGAGAGATTCTAGGATCAGAGAGGATCTAGGATCAGAGAGTATCTAGGATCAGAGAGATTCTAGGATCAGAGAGGATCTAGGATCAGAGAGAGGTTCTAGGACCAGAGAGGTTCTAGGACTTGAGAGTGTTCTAGGACCAGAGAGGATCTAGGATCAGAGAGGTTCTAGGATCAGAGAGGATCTAGGATCAGAGAGGTTCTAGGATCAGAGAGGATCTGAGATCAGAGAGGTTCTGGGATCAGAGAGGATCTAGGATCAGAGAGGTTCTGGGATCAGAGAGGTTCTAGGATCAGAGAGGATCTAGGATCAGAGAGACTTTAGATCAGAGAGGATCTAGGATCAGAGAGATTTTAGGATCAGAGAGGATCTAGGATCAGAGAGGTTCTAGGATCAGAGAGGATCTAGGATCAGAGAGGTTCTGGGATCAGAGAGGTTCTAGGATCAGAGAGTATCTAGGATCAGAGAGATTCTAGGATCAGAGAGGATCTAGGATCAGAGAGATTCTAGGATCAGAGAGGATCCAGGATCAGAGAGGTTCTAGGATCAGAGAGGATCTTGAGATCAGAGAGGTTCTAGGATCAGAGAGGATCTAGGATCAGAGAGGATCTAGGATCAGAGAAGATCTAGGATCAGAGAGGTTCTAGGATCAGAGAGGATCTAGGATCAGAGAGGTTCTAGGATCAGAGAGGATCTAGGATCAGAGAGGTTCTGGGATCAGAGAGGTTCTAGGATCAGAGAGGATCTAGGATCAGAGAGATTCTAGGATCAGAGAGGATCTAGGATCAGAGAGGATTCTAGGATCTGAGAGGAATTAGGATCAGAGAGGATCCAGGATCAGAGAGGTTCTAGGATCAGAGAGGATCTAGGATCAGAGAGGTTCTAGGATCAGAGAGTATCTAGGATCAGAGAGGTTCTAGGATCAGAGAGGATCTAGGATCAGAGAGGTTCTAGGATCAGAGAGGATCTAGGATCAGAGAGGTTCTAGGATCAGAGAGGATCTAGGATCAGAGAGATTCTAGGATCAGAGAGGTTCTAGGATCAGAGAGAGTGTCCTAGGATCAGAGAGGATCCAGGATCAGAGAGGTTCTAGGATCAGAGAGGATCTAGGATCAGAGAGGTTCTAGGATCAGAGAGGATCTAGGATCAGAGAGGTTCTAGGATCAGAGAGGATCTAGGATCAGAGAGGTTCTAGGATCAGAGAGGATCTAGGATCAGAGAGGATCTAGGATCAGAGAGGTTCTAGGATCAGAGAGGTTCTAGGATAGAGAGGATCTAGGATCAGAGAGGTTCTAGGATCAGAGAGGCTCCTGGGATCAGAGAGGTTCTAGGACAGAGAGGTCTAGGATAGAGAGGATCTAGGATAGAGAGGATCTAGGATAGAGAGGATCTAGGACAGAGAGGATCTAGGATAGAGAGATTCTAGGATCAGAGAGGATCTAGGATAGAGAGATTCTAGGATCAGATCTATCTAGGATCAGAGAGGACCTGTGATCAGAGAGGTTCTAGGATCAGAGAGGATCTAGGATCAGAGAGGTTCTAGGATCAGAGAGGATCTAGGATCAGAGAGGTTCTAGGATCAGAGAGGATCTAGGATCAGAGAGGTTCTAGGATCAGAGAGGATCTAGGATAGAGAGATTCTAGGATCAGAGAGGATCTAGGATAGAGAGATTCTAGGATCAGAGAGGATCTAGGATCAGAGAGGATCCAGGATCAGAGAGGTTCTAGGATCAGAGAGGATCTAGGATCAGAGAGGTTCTAGGATCAGAGAGGATCTAGGATCAGAGAGGTTCTAGGATCAGAGAGGATCTAGGATCAGAGAGGTTCTAGGATCAGAGTAGTTCTAGGATCAGAGAGGATCTAGGATCAGAGAGGTTCTAGGATCAGAGAGGTTCTTGGGATCAGAGAGGTTCTAGGACAGAGAGGTTCTAGGATCAGAGAGGATCTAGGATCAGAGAGGATCTAGGATCAGAGAGGATCTAGGACAGAGAGGTTCTAGGATCAGAGAGGATCTAGGACAGAGAGGTTCTAGGATCAGAGAGGATCTAGGATCAGAGAGGTTCTAGGATCAGAGAGGTTCTAGGATCAGAGAGGATCTAGGATCAGAGAGGATCTAGGATCAGAGAGGTTCTAGGATCAGAGACCCTCTAGGATCAGAGAGGATCTAGGATCAGAGAGGATCTAGGACAGAGAGGATCTAGGATCAGAGAGGATCTAGGATCAGAGAGGATCTAGGATCAGAGAGATTCTAGGATCAGAGAGGATCTAGGATCAGAGAGGCTCAGGATCAGAGAGATTCTGGGATCAGAGAGGTTCTAGGATCAGAGAGGATCTAGGATCAGAGAGGTTCTAGGATCAGAGAGGATCTAGGATCAGAGAGGATCTAGGATCAGAGAGGTTCTAGGATCAGAGAGAGGCTCTAGGATCAGAGAGGTTCTAGGATCAGAGAGGTTCTAGGATCAGAGAGGATCTAGGATCAGAGAGGATCTAGGATCAGAGAGGATCTGGGATCAGAGAGGTTCTAGGATCAGAGAGGTTCTAGGATCAGAGAGGTTCTAGGATCAGAGAGGATCTAGGATCAGAGAGGATCTAGGATCAGAGAGGATCTAGGATCAGAGAGGATCTAGGATTAGAGAGGTTCTAGGATCAGAGAGGATCTAGGATCAGAGAGGTTCTAGGATCAGAGAGGATCTGGGATCAGAGAGGGTTCTAGGATCAGAGAGGATCTGGGATCAGAGAGGTTCTAGGATCAGAGAGGATCTAGGATCAGAGAGGATCTAGGATCAGAGAAGATCTAGGATCAGAGAGGATCTAGGATCAGAGAGGATCTAGGATCAGAGAGGATCTAGGATCAGAGAGGGTCTAGGATCAGAGAGGATCTAGGATCAGAGAGGATCTAGGATTAGAGAGGTTCTAGGATCAGAGAGGATCTAGGATCAGAGAGGTTCTAGGATCAGAGAGGATCTGGGATCAGAGAGGTTCTAGGATCAGAGAGGATCTGGGATCAGAGAGGTTCTAGGATCAGAGAGGATCTAGGATCAGAGAGGATCTGGGATCAGAGAGGATCTAGGATCAGAGAGGATCTAGGATCAGAGAGGATCTAGGATCAGAGAAGATCTAGGATCAGAGAGGATCTAGGATCAGAGTTGATCTAGGACCAGAGAGGTTCTAGGATCAGAGAGGATCTAGGACCAGAGAGTAGTTCTAGGATCAGAGAGGATCTAGGATCAGAGAGGTTCTAGGATCAGAGAGGTTCTAGGATCAGAGAGGATCTAGGATCAGAGAGGATCTAGGATCAGAGAGGTTCTAGGATCAGAGAGGATCTAGGATCAGAGAGGATCTAGACCAGAGAGGATCTAGGATCAGAGAGGATCTAGGATCAGAGAGAGGATCTAGGATCAGAGAGTATTCTAGGATCAGAGAGGATCTAGGATCAGAGAGGTTCGAGGATCAGAGAGGATCTGGGATCAGAGAGGTTCTAGGATCAGAGAGTATCTAGGATCAGAGAGGTTCTAGGATCAGAGAGGATCTAGGATCAGAGAGGATCTAGGATCAGAGAGGTTCTAGGATCAGAGAGGATCTAGGATCAGAGAGGATCTGGGATCAGAGAGGTTCTAGGATCAGAGAGGTTCTAGGATCAGAGAGGTTCTAGGATCAGAGAGGATCTAGGATCAGAGAGGATCTAGGATTAGAGAGGTTCTAGGATCAGAGAGGATCTAGGATCAGAGAGGTTCTAGGATCAGAGAGGATCTGGGATCAGAGAGGTTCTAGGATCAGAGAGGATCTAGGATCAGAGAGGATCTAGGATCAGAGAAGATCTAGGATCAGAGAGGATCTAGGATCAGAGAGGATCTAGGATCAGAGAGGGTCTAGGATCAGAGAGGATCTAGGATCAGAGAGGGTCTAGGATCAGAGAGGATCTAGGATCAGAGAGGATCTAGGATCTGAGAGGATTCCAGGATTAGAGAGGTTCTAGGATCAGAGAGGATCTAGGATCAGAGAGGTTCTAGGATCAGAGAGGATCTGGGATCAGAGAGGTTCTAGGATCAGAGAGGATCTGGGATCAGAGAGGTTCTAGGATCAGAGAGAGAGGATCTAGGATCAGAGAGGATCTGGGATCAGAGGAGGATCTAGGATCAGAGAGGATCTAGGATCAGAGAAGATCTAGGATCAGAGAGGATCTAGGATCAGAGAGGATCTAGGATCAGAGAGGATCTAGGCCGTCTGTGACAAAAGTGCTGCTCAGTCCACTGATGTCAGTGTGTTCGTATCGGGGAGGAATATCGGCCAATCAGAGCAGAGGAGGAATAATCGTATACGAGGGGGTCAAGGGGTTGATTGGCACTTCATGACCTCCCCTCCCCCACACATCTGCGTTGACCTCCCCATCACGCCTCTGCGTGACCTCCCCTCCCCCCACACACCTCTGCGTGACCTCCTCCCCCACACACCTCTGCGTGACCTCCTCCCCCACACACCTCTGCGTGACCCTCCCCTCCCCCACACACCCCCCTGCGCACCTCCTCTCCCACACACCTCTGCATGACCTCCTCCCCCCACACACCTCTGCAGACCCCCTCCCCCACACACCTCCGCATGACCTCCTCCCCCACACACACCTCTGCGTGACCTCCTCCCCCACACACCTCTGCATGACCTCCTCCCCCCACACACCTCTGCGTGACCTCCTCCCCCACACACCCTCTGCGTGACCTCCTCCCCCACACACCTCAGCGTGACCTCCTCCCCCCACACGCCTCTGCGTGACCCTCCCTCTCCCACACGCCTCTGCGTGACCTCCCCTCCCCCCACACACACCTCTGCGTGACCTCCCTCCCCCCACACACCTCTGCGTGACCTCCTCCCCCACACACCTCTGGGACCTCCTCTCCCACACGCCTCTGCGTGACACCCTCCTCCCCCACACACCTCTGCGTGACCTCCCTCCCCCACACACCTCTGCGTGACCTCCCTCCCCCACACACCTCTGCGTGACCTCCTCCCCCACACACCTCTGCATGACCTCCTCCCCCACACACCTCTGAGTGACTTCCTCCCCCACACACCTCTGCATGACCTCCTCCCCCCCTCACCTCTGTGTGACCTCCTCCTCCACACGCCTCTGCGTGACCTCCTCCCCCCCTACGCCTCTGCGTGACCTCCCCCCCCCCACACACCTCTGTGTGACTACCTCCCCCCACACACCACACACCTCTGCATGACCTCCCAAACACGCCTCTGCATGACCTCCTCCCCCACACGCCTCTGTGTGACTACCTCCCCACACACCTCTGTGTGACTACCTCCCCCACACACCTCTGCATGACCTCCCAAACACGCCTCTGCATGACCTCCTCCCCCACACGCCTCTGTGTGACTACCTCCCCCACACACACCTCTGCATGACCTCCTCCCCCACACGCCTCTGTGTGAGTACCTCCCCCACACACCTCTGCATGACCTCCTCCCCCACACGCCTCTGCATGACCTCCCAAACATGCCTCTGCATGACTGCGTGACCTCCCCGACACGCCTCCGCGTGACCTCATGCCTTTGCGTGACCCCCCCCCCCACACACACACACACACACACACACCCTTGGCTCAGATAGCCGGGTCGGTGCAGGAATAGAGCATTGTGTCATGTTCTATAAGCGGCGGGATGTTTACGGCCTGGCGGGGATCCTGAGGAGGACAGACAGCTGGACTCCCACAGCAGCGGGAGGACGGCGGTGTTTACCAGCTACATGGGCTTGTTGCCATGGTTACCGGGCCCGTTTGTCTCCGCAGGTGCAGCTGAAGAGCGACGAGGCCAGGACGTTCGCCATGAAGATCCTGAAGAAGCGGCACATCGTGGACACCAGGCAGCAGGAGCACATCCGCTCTGAGAAGCTCATCATGACCGAGGCCCACTCCGACTTCATCGTCAGGTCAGAACCGGGTCTCTGGACCCGGTCTGTCTCTGGACCCGGTCCGTCTCTGGACCCAGTCCGGACTTCACCCGTTCCTCAGCTGAAGCATCTTTCTGACGTGATGTTTGTGTCTGCGTTCAGGCTGCACCGCACCTTCAAGGACAGAAAGTATCTGTACATGCTGATGGAGGCGTGCCTGGGGGGGGAGCTGTGGACCATCCTGAGGGACAGGTACGTCCGGCCCCCCCTGCTGTGGTACTAGCAGGTAGAACTTCCCAGTTCTGAGGCTGCTAATCACAACAATAAAGCAAGTTTTTAACCCTTTAACTACGTCCTGGACTGATCGTACCGACTCTCTGATTATGACTATTTACTATTATTATATTATTACGACCGAGTATTCGAGCCAGTAGCAGTTCAGGTTCTCCGTCTTTAACTCCTACATAGAAACTGTTTAATGACTCAAAAAGTTTAAACGTGCATGACGTTAGCTTACCTGTGTTGCTCCCTCACGTGTTTCCATCGTCCAGTTAGAATAATTACCACTTTATTCTCATTAATGTGCAGCTTTATTCTCGTAAATTTATGACTTTATTGTCGTAATATTACAACTTTTTCATAAATATACTTTATTTTCATAAATTAACTTTACTCTCATAATATTATCAATTTATTCTCATAAATATACAACTTTATTTTCATATATTTACGACTTTATTCTCATAAATTTAGAAATTTATTTTCATAAATTTATGGCTTTAATCTCATAAATTTACAACTTTATAAAATTACGACTTTATTCTCATAAATATACAATTTTATTCTCTGAATATTACAACTTTATTCTCGTTATATTTTAAACTTTATTCTTGTATGATTAGAACTTTCTTCCCGTAAATATACAACTTCATTCTCATAAAATTAAGACTTTATTCTTATGAAATTACTTTATTCTCATAAAATGACGACTTTACTCCCATAAATTTAAAACTTTATTCTTGTATTATTACAACTTTCTTTCTGTAAATATACAACTTTATTCTCCGAATATTATGACTTTATTCTCATAAATTTACAACTTTATTTTTGTAATATTATGTTATTACATTATGAAATTTGACATTACATGTCAAATATCATATCATTATTACAAATATCATTATTACATTATGACATTATGATATTACATTACATTTTTATGATATTTTAAATTTGCAACTTTATTCTCATGAAATTACTTTATTCCAATAAATTTATGACTTAATCCTTGTAAATTTACAACTGTATTTTCATAAAAATGCTTTATTTTTGCAAATGTATGACTATTTTCATACATTTACAAGTAGTTTTACAACTTTATTCTCTTAACATCAAGACTTTTCTCATAAATTTACCACTTTATTCTTGTAAACTTACTTTATTCTAACAAATTCATGACTTTTTTCTTGTAATATTTTTCCTGAATGTGGTCCTTATAATATAAACTGTGGTCTCAACAGCTTATTAAAACATTCATTCATGTTTTCATTGTCCAGAAGATTTTTTTTTAAATGGAAAGACATTTTTCTCTCAGTTTTTTCACAATTTCAAAAGATAAAAAAATTCATGCAAAACATTTTTAAATTTTTCTGTCAAATTAAAGTTTTAATTTAACATTTCATTTATTATGAGAGGACACTTTTACTGAATCTGAAAACAATTAAAAGCCTAAAAATATTAGAAAATTGTATTTATTTTGATGATAATAAAATATTTTCTAATCAATCATTTTAATAGTCATTAACATGAATAATAATCAGCATCAGGATGAAACTGTTGGTCTGTTTCAGGGGTTCGTTTGAAGATTCGACCACCAGGTTCTACACGGGCTGCGTGGTCGAAGCCTTCGCCTACCTGCACGCCAAAGGCATCATTTACAGAGACCTGAAGCCTGAAAACCTGATCCTGGACGGCCGAGGATACGCCAAGCTGGTACCGCCCCTCCCCGGTTCTGCGCTCCCCCACGGGGAGGGGCGGGGAGTTCTCACCGTGGCTCGTGTCTTCCTCCAGGTGGACTTCGGCTTCGCCAAGAAGATCGGCTTCTGTAAGAAGACGTGGACGTTCTGCGGGACGCCGGAGTACGTGGCCCCGGAGATCATCCTGAACAAGGGCCACGACGTGTCTGCCGACTACTGGTCTCTGGGCATCCTGATGTACGAGCTGCTGACCGGCAGGTGAGGACCGACAGGACTGCAGAGGAACCAAACCAAACTTATTCTCATAATATTATTTCATTCTTTTTTGTTCTTGTAAATTTGCAACTTTATTCTTGTAATATTACGATTTTATTCTTATGAATTTAAAACTTTTTTCTCTGCTATACGATTGTTGTACGAAGTTGTTTTTCAAAAAGAAATGCTGTAATTTCAACATGCTGAAGCATCCAGAATTACAGCCACGTTAATAACGTTTGTAAGAAACCAAACCGTTTGTAAATGCGTCCAGATTTCAGCAAAATAAGAAGATTTGTGTTTGCGGAGATCATCTCCTTCATTCAGAAACCAGAGGCCCCGAGAGAGAGCTGCCCCTGGTAAGATGGCCGCCACTGATGCCGTTCGGCGAGCCACCATTAGAGATCTAGCGATTATAGATATCTATGGCCAGGATGCCGCCTGTCGCCTCCTCGGCTGTTCTTCATTTTTGGCATCACAACAGAAACACACACTGTCTGGCCAAAAAAGTGTCCACCTGGATGTAACTAAGCAAACAGGTCGGAGCCTCCTATTGGATAATTACATGATGGGCGATTATCTTTCAGCTGCAACAACTTATTTAACCCCAACTGGTGCAATGAGTTGCTTGTCATTTCCTAGACAACCATGTGGAAAGACACATCCGTGGTCGTGGAAAAGATGTTAGTCTGTCTGAGAAGGGTCAAATCATTGGCATGAAGAGGTGAAAACATCTAAGGAGATGCAGAAACTACTAAAACTGGGTTCAGAACAGTCCAACGCATTCTGAAAAACTGGAAGGATGGTGGACCATCGTCTTCCAGGAAGAAATGTGGCCGGAAAAAAATCCTGAATGATCGTGATCGGCGATCACTTAAACGTGTGTGGAGATCAAATGGAAGAAAAACAACAGTAGAACTCAGGGCTATGTTTAATACTGAAAGTAAGAGCATTTCCACGCGCACAATGCGAAGGGAACTCAAGGGACTGAACAGCTGTGTAGCCGTAAGAAAACCACTAATCAGTGAGACTAACCGGAAAAAAAGGCTTCAGTTTGCTAGAGAGCATAAAGATCGGACTGTGGAGCAATGGAAGAAGGTCATGTGGTCTGATGAGTCCAGATTTACCCTGTTCCAGAGTGATGGGTGAATCAGGGTAAGAAGAGAGGCAGATGAAGTGATGCAGCATCATGCTAGTGCTACTGTATGAGCCTGTGGGGGCAGTGTGATGATCTGGGGTTGCTGCAGTTGCTCAGGTCCAGGTTCAGCAACAGTATGAGCTCAGATAATGAGGTCAGCTGATACCTGAATATACTGAATGAGCAGCTTATTCCATCAATGGATGTTTCTTTCCTGATGGCACGGCCATATTCCAAGATGAGCGTGCCAGAATTTATCGGGCTCAGATTGTGAAAGATGGTTCAGGGATCATCAGACATCATTTTCACACATGGATTGGCCCCCACAGAGTCCAGACCTGAACCCCATTGAGAATCTTTGGGATGTGCTGTGGTCAGACTCTACAATCATCATCAAGATCTTGGTGAAAAATTGATGCAACAGGATGCAAATAAATCTGGTGACATTGCAGAAGCTTCTGGAAACACAGCGAATGCTGCCGCAATCAGAGCTAAAGGCTCCAACAAAGTATCAGAGTCAATGACCTTTTTTTTTGGCCAGACAGTGTAAATCTGACACATTTTATAAACTATTTAATGGAAAAACTCATTTTAACTGATTGTTTGTGTGATTTTTTTTTACCTTTTAATCAGTTTACTGAGCTGTTTTTATATTTCTGCATCCCGAAGTTCCAAACGTCTTTCAGTCTTTGTTCAGCCTCCGTCTGCGTCTCCAGCCCCCCCTTCTCAGGTCCAGACCCCATGAAGACCTACAACATCATCCTGAGAGGCATCGACATGATCGAGTTCCCCAAGAAGATCACGAAGAACGCCGCCAACCTCATCAAGAAGCTCTGCAGGTAAGGGCGCCGCCACCGCCGCCGGCTCCCGCTGCCGAGGCCCGAGTTAACCCGTCCGTGTCCGTCCACAGGGACAACCCCTCCGAGAGACTCGGCAACCTGAAAAACGGAGTCAAAGACATCCAGAAGCACAAGTGAGACTCGTCCTCGTCCTCGTCCTCGTCCTCGTCCCTTCATCCAACATGAAAGCGTGAAACTTCTGTGTCTCTGTGTTCAGGTGGTTCGAAGGTTTCAACTGGGAAGGTCTGAGGAAGGGAACTCTGACTCCGCCCATCACACCTGAGGTGAGCTCACCTGAGACGTCCAGCCTCTGAGACTGTCCCCCCGCAGGTCCACTTCCTGTTTCCACTCGTCAGTCTTCTATTTTCAAACTAAACCGTCGGAACGATCCGAACCGGAGACGCCAACGGAGGTGAAGGGAGGATCTCCGATCGGGTGAGAGGAAACCACAGAAGCCGTCAAGAAGAGGCCAGGAACGTCTTCAGGAACGTTGTCAGGAACGTCTTCAGGAACGTCTTCAGGAACGTCTTCAGGAACGTCTTCAGGAACATTGTCAGGAATGTTGTCAGGAACATTGTCAGGAATGTTGTCAGGAACATAATAAGAATGTCATTTGGAAAGTCGTTAGGAATGTTGTCAGGAACATCGTCAGTAACATCTTCAGGAACTTTGATAGGAACGTCGTCAGGAATTTAGTCAGGAGCATCGTCAGGAATGTTGTCAAGAACGTCGTCATCAATGTCGTCAGGAATGCTATCCGGAATGTTGTTAAACGTCATCAATGATTTATCGTTCGTGGTTATCATCATCAATCTCCCTATATCTTTATGAACATCGTTCGGAACCATATTTTTAATTAGAATCGTGATCAGCCATAGAAATTATTTCAACATCAATAATAATATCATCAGCATACTATAAAATATTCAATGAAATTTTTTATTTAATTCTCAAAAGTATTTTAATTTTTTTTTAAGAATAATAATAAGAATTTTAATCAATATTTTAACAACAAACTAATTATTATTTTGAAAATTTAATTAAAAAACATTTTTTAAAGATTTTTAAGAAGCATCTCCAGAAATCTCTTAATAAAAATCTCCTAAAAATCACTAAGAAATTTGGTATAAAGTACTAAAACATAGTCAGGAATGTTGTCATGTTTTACGTCTTTTCTTCATGGAGCAGCATCTTTTTATTATTGGTCTTCTTCTTCCTCTTCCTCTTCTTCTTTCTCTTCCTCTTCTTCTTCTTCTTCATCTTCTTTTTCTTCTTCCTCCTCTTCTTCTTCTCTTCTTCTTCTTCTTCTTCATCTTCTTCTTCCTCCTCTTCTTCTTCTTCTTCTTCTTCTTCTTCTTCTTCTTCTTCTTCTTCTTCTTCTCTTCTCTCTTCTTCCTCTTCCTCTTCCTCTTCTTCTTCTTCTTCTTCTTCTTCTTCTTCTTCTTCTTCTTCTTCTTCTTCATCTTCTTCTTCTTCTTCCTCTTCTTCTTCTTTTCTTCTTCATCTTCTTCTTCCTCCTCTTCTCCTCTTCTTCTTCTTCTTCTTCTTCTTCCTCTTCTTCTTCTTCTTTCTTCTTCTTCTTCTTCATCTTCTTCTTCTTCTTCCTCCTCCTCTTCTTCTTCTTCTTCTTCTTCTTCATCTTCTTCTTCTTCTTCCTCCTCCTCTTCTTCTCTCTTCTCTCTCTCTTCTCTTCTTTCTTCCTCCTCTTCTTCTTCTCTCTCTTCCTCTTCTTCTCTCTTCCTCTTCTTCTTCTTCTTCTCTCTCTCTTCTTCTTCTTCTTCTTCTCTCTTCTTCCTCCTCCTCTTCTTCTTCTCTCTTCTCTTCTTCTTCTTCTTCTTCTTCTTCTTCTTCCTCCTCCTCTTCTTCTTCCTCCTCCTCTTCTTCTTCTTCTCTTCTTCTTCTTCTTCTTCTTCTTCTTCTTCTTCTTCCTCCTCTTCTTCTTCTTCTTCTTTCTTTCCTCTTCTTCCTCTTCCTCCTCCTCCTCCTCTCTCTCTCCCCCTCTTCCTCTCCCTCCTCTTTTTCTTTCTATCCCTCCCCCCCCCCCCACACCACCAACTCCAACACCTTTCCCCTAAACCCCGAAGAAACCCCCCAGCGACAACACCTCATATGAGGATGAGATTTTTTAATCATCAGATGCCTGGTGGAGAGCACCAGATCAGAGGGACCTAGACCAAAATCCCCCGGGTCCTCCGGGTCAGGATCCCTGGAACCGAACAGCTGAAGGATGAAACAACCTCCGGGGTTCCGGAAACTTCTGTGTTCGGACCTGACCACCTCCGCTCTGAAGCAGGTCCTGGTTCTTCTGTCTGCAGAGGAACCTTCCGGATGTTCTGCATGCGTTCCTCTCTGTCCCGTCTGCTGCTGCATCCAGTCTCCAGCTTCGTCTTCCCGCTGGTCCGGAACGTTTCCTTCCTCCGACAGACTTCATCCGTCCATCATCATCAGCTGTGGGAGGAAGTCCTCCATCTGAAGATCATTTCTCAAAATTAGTTTTTAAGGAAAATTTGAATTTTTTCAGCTTATTTTTATCTGTTCAGTTGAACCAGAATTTTTCAGGTAATATAGAAAATAATCTGATTAAAATTCTCTTTGTGTGGAAAAGTAAGAAATGACCACAATTGATGGATTGACCGTAATTGAAATCAGAATAAAAGATAAAACAGGGAAGGTCAAAAACAGACAGAATGAATCATTCTGTTAAAAACTCTATTATGTAATGACAATATATTAAATATATCAATATGATGTAATTGGATAATTTATTATAAATTATTTATATCTGAATTTTGGAGGTGAAAATATGCAACAAGCTGAAAAACAAAAAACTATTTCACACGTTTACTTTTAAAAAAGACAAAAACATGGTAACAGGAATTTAAAGTTTCTTCTTCTCTGGTTCACGTCGTAGAACAGGAAATCCAGGTTCCCCACAGACGGTCCCGGATTTGTCCCGGCGGGTCCAACGTCCGGAGAAAAAGCACCGCACTCAGAATTACCCACAATGCATTATGAAAAAGCCTGACGGGTCCCGTACACACTCAGAAACATGGAGGTACAGACAGGATCATTTCTGTACCTGCAGGTACATTTTTTACAAATATTGGTCTTTATGAAGCCAGAAGTACCTATATACTATGAAAAAGGCTCCAAAGTAATATAAAGTACACATTTGTACCATTTCAACACTAAGGGTACCTGCAGCATTGAAAAATGTGTGTAGCTTGTACAATAACTATAAATAGCAATACTTCTAAACAGTAGTATAATTATAGTTATTATATATGATTTTCATAATAATCATAGTAATAATTATATGTATAATTATATATGTGTTTGGCCTAATATTTCTTTAATAATTATTCATTTCTTATTAGCATCTTTGATTGTTGTCATAATCTCTATTTTATTGACTTTTATTCATCATCTTTAATTGGTTTAATTGTACTTTATTAACTCATACAGCTTGATAAGGTACAAAAATGGACCATGAAGGTACAGAAATGTCTTTCAGAAAGGAACCCCCCCCCCCAGCAACAAGCTTTGGACCCTTTCAGGTACAAACTGGTACCTCTGTTTCTGAGTGTGTAGGGCAAAGTCACCGCGGGTGAGACGACCGGTGAGCAAGGTTACAATAGTTTTTTAATTAGTTTCAGTTTTATTCAGTTTGGACTTTTTGTTTTTGAGTTCAGTTAGTTTTGGTTATTTTTTTGGTTATTTGTTTGTTTTTATTAGTTTTTATTTTTTGGAAAATGTTTAGTTTTAGTTTAGTTTTTGTTTCTTGGGATTTTTTTCCGTCGATTTTAGGTGTTTGTCCGGTGTGACATTTAAAATCATCAGAAAGTCACTCGGAGTAAACAGATTAAATAGAAGCAGATTTCATATCAGCCCAAAAGGCTCACAGTCGTCCTCAAAATGATTCATTCCCTAATAATAATAAAATTTCTATTAAATTCATGACAGTTATTTTGAATTGTGGTTCAACAAAAATATTAAAAAACAAACACACAAAAAACAAAAAACAAAGAACAGGTAAAAACCCTGTTTTTTCATCACCTGGTCAGTTTCGAGATGTTTTTTTTTCCTCCTCCAACATGTTTTCTTTCAGACGAGTGTAAAAAACATCAAAAATCAACATTTTAGGAACCCGTCATGTCTGGTATCCATGGAAACGTCTCTTTTTCCTGAACGATGTCGTCTCAACCAAACTTGGCATTTCCAGCTCATGAATCTGATTGGATCTGATGTCTGTAAATAGTTATAGAACAAAAATGTGGAGAATTTTACGATCCAAAACTTTAAAGACCGTTTTCTCAAAATGAGTTTTTCTCTTATTCCGGGTAAAAAAATCTCCACTTCAGGAGAACTTAGAGAAACCAAACGTTCAGGTTTTGCTCCTGACTGGATTCTTAAAGTTTTTACCAAAGGATTCTCTGATATCTCATTCACAGCCTGATTTATGGAACATTTCATCCCAAAAATATGCCAAAAAATGAGTTTTCCTGGTTGTTGACAGTTTATTCTAAATAGTAAATTGATTTACAGAAATATCCAGAATCCCCTCTGTAAAAACTTTTGACTTCAGTATGTGAACAAAATTCAAAAGAAACTTTGAACCTGGTTCAATCCTGTTTACATATTTTTTCCTAGAAATATATGCAAATTAGCACATTTTTGGCTATATAACACCTAATTTGCATATTTAAACATAAAATTTCAGAAAATTTGCAAAACAAAAATGATAGTCCTGATGTGAGGAATAAAGCAGGAAAGTTTCATGGTGATCCCGGTTAGTTACATTTTTTACCCTTTTCGCCTGCAGTGTCTCACTTTAATTATTATTTCCAACCACAATTCAAAAGCAATATTTTATTTCATGAAATTATATTTTTGTAAATTTTTATTTATTATTAGTTTCTTTAGTTTCTTGAATAATTATTTGAAATACTATTGTGGATTTAACCTTTTCTTCAGTGGGGGGGGGGGGGTATGAATAATTTTGAGGACGACTGTGTTAAATACATAAAGACTAAAACTGAGGATGTTTCTGCAATAGTTTTAGTAAAGAGTTTTGTAAAGACACAAAACAGTTATTTTATTTTTTTAAACTGTCATTTTTATTTTTATTTCAGTTACCGAAAATGTTTTTTCAATTTTAGTTTTCGTTTTTTTTCGTTTAAGTTAACTAAAGGAACCTTGGAGACGGCCTCCTAACTGCCTCATTCCGGTTTTTACTGGTTTATTTACTGGGACTCTCAGGCTGGACAGAAAGTGAAGCCGGAGGAGGAGAAATTGAGCGGATGCAGACGTTAGCCGTTAGCTTGAGTTTGTTCTAAAAAACGCTGACTCGTGTGTTTTTTTACGATGCTGTTTTGTGACCTTTTGTAAAAAGCAGTTGTTCTACTTTTGTATGAAGCCTTTCTACGAGCAGCTGTGATATTTTTGTAAAACAGTGTTGCATGAATAATGCACTGCTAGCATTAGCCTAGCGTAGCACTAGCTTAGCGTAGCACTTTGACATGTTTGGACCAGAAGAAGAAAGTTTCATGTTTCCGTTTCAGTGATGAATGTTCCAGATTTATTTGTATATACTGAGGAAATATTGCTTCCACATATTTCTGTTGTTCATGTGTTATTATCATCATCAGTGTTATTACAGTGTTATTAGTGGTTGCCATGGTAGCGGAAGAAAGCCTTCAGGCTTTATGACTGTTAAAATAAACACCAGTCAGATGTTGGAAAATAAAAACCAGAACAAACTGAGTCTGTTTCTTTTTTTTTTCATTACAAATGCAACACAGATACGATGACCCCCCTATTTATTATTATTTATTTATTATTAAAATAAATAGTGAACCGAGTCTGTTTCTGATAAACTCTGTCACCGCTTATAACACCTATACATATATACATATATATACACACATATATATATATATATAGATGAAATTAAATGAAATGAAAAATACTTTATTCATCCCCAAAGGGAAATTCAGTTTTGTAAAAGCTCACTTTTTTTTTTTTTTTTTTTTAAATAAACAAAAAAGTCAGTCAGTCTTGTTCTTTAGGGTGATGCTGCTGCAGGAATGAATTTCTGTATCTCTCCGTCCTACAGCGAACCTGACGCAGCCTCCCACTGAACACACTGATGATTCTTCACCGTGTTGTGGAGAGGATGGGAAGAATCCTCCATCATCTTCATCAGATTGTGCAGCATTCTTTTTTGAACGATCAGCTCCAGCGGCTCCAGAGTTCTCCCCAGCACAGAACCAGCTTTCTTGATCAGCTTGTTTAGTTTCTTCAAGTCTCTGGTTCTGATGCTGCTTCCCCAGCAGATGCTGCAAAGCTGATGTCACTTTCCACAACAGACTTGTAGAAGATCTGCAACATCTTGGTGCAGACGTTGAATGATCTCAGCTTCCTTAAGAAGTAGAGTCTGCTCTGACCTTTCTTGTAGATGTAGTCAGTGTTGCATTTCCTGGTTCTGGTTCTGGTCCTGGTTCTGGTCTGTAGAGTCTGCTCTGACCTTTCTTGTAGATGTAGTCAGTGTTGCATTTCCTGGTCCTGGTTCTGGTCCTGGTTCTGGTCTGTAGAGTCTGCTCTGACCTTTCTTGTAGATGTAGTCACTGTTGCGTTTCCTGGTCCTGGTCCTGGTTCTGGTCCTGGTTCTGGTCTGTAGAGTCTGCTCTGACCTTTCTTGTAGATGTAGTCAGTGTTGTTTTCCTGGTCCTGGTTCTGGTCCTGGTTCTGGTCTGTAGAGTCTGCTCTGACCTTTCTTGTAGATGTAGTCACTGTTGCATTTCCTGGTCCTGGTTCTGGTCCTGGTTCTGGTCTGTAGAGTCTGCTCTGACCTTTCTTGTGGATGTAGTCAGTGTTGCATTTCCTGGTTCTGGTTCTGGTCCTGGTTCTGGTCTGTAGAGCGTGTGTGCGTGTTGCTTTCCCGTCCTGTCCTGTCCTGTTCTGTCTGTGGTCTCCTCCTTCTTGTATGTGCGTGTTGCTTTCCTGTCTGTCCTGTTCTGTCCTGTTCTGTCCCCCCTCTGTTCTGTCCTGTTCTGTCTGTAGAGTCTGCTCTACCTTTCTTGTAGTGTAGTCCTGTTGCTTTCCTGTCTGTCTGTCTGTCTCGAGTCTCCGACCTTTCTTGTAGGCGCCCTGCGCGCCGCGCTCATCTGGTTCAGCTGGTTGTGGTTTTTTAGGGACAGGAACAAGACAGGATGTTTTCCACAGCACAGGAACTCTGTACATAGTTGTGTGTATATATATATATATATATATATATAAAAACATACATATGCATTTATATGTTTTATATGTTTTCTTAAAATTCATCAGGGACACAAAAAGGCCCACAATCACATAAACACCATCTTCGCATCTGTACAGCAGCTGTACGCTAAAGGATCCTCAGAGGTTCTGGTACCAGCAGGGAACAGAACCAGAACACCTGATTCGGGACCATTTTTCAGCAAACTGCAGGGTTTTAGAGGAGATGTGTGGGAGGAGCACACACCTCCTCTTCCTCCTCCTCCTCTTCCTCCTGTGTTTTTATGAATGAGAATTTTAAAGGCTCGTGACGTCAGCAGGACGATCCTCCCCCTCTGATGCGGGAAAAACCTCACGATGAAACGGAGAAATGCTCAGCTTCCTCCTCCCCTCCTCTTCCTCACAAGACCGAGGATGAGTAATCCTTTTAGAGGGGAGGGGGGGACGAGAGAGGTGCGGACACAGTGAGAGAGAGAGGAGGGAGTGAGGGAGGAGACCATCGCATCATCATCATCATCATCATCAGTGAACGTGCAAAACCAAAGGATGAGGATTTAAATCATTTGCAGCCTGTCTGACGGGAGTCGACTAATTCCTGAACACGCAGTAACTGACAGATATCAGTGGATTATTCCTCCGCCTGGAACCGACTAACAGCTGGAGCTCAGAAACTACAGCAACAAGGAGGAAGCGGCACTTTCCACCAGACTGTCAAGCAGACCTGACTAATCTCTGGAGCAGCGGGATAAGGAGGAGGCTAATTACTGGAAGAGATGCTGACCCAGTCCTTCTTGGATTTTGAGGGGGTGTCTACTTCTTGGGAAGCGGCCATAGCAGCGGTCTAACGCTCCTCCACATGTGATGCCTCATTGCCGGGGACCCGGCTAATACCTGGAATCCATCACAGCACCTGCCGCCTCCTCCTCCTCGCGGGACCTGGTTAATCTCTGGATCAGCATGTTCTGCTTCTGCCTGCAGAGTTCTCTGCTGAAGCTCCAGGCGCTGGACGTGGATGGGGGACCGTCCCTGGGTCCGTCCCCGGAGGACAGCCCCCCTGCCCTGGGCAGCAAAGAGCAGAAGAGTCCCCGCGTCCGGGCGGAGGTGAAGACGGTGGCGGTCTGTCACCAAGTCCCGGACGAGAACAGCCCGCCAGGTACACCTGTCTGTCTCACATTCACCTGTCTGTCCACATCTGTCTGTCTCACATGCATCTGTCTGTCCACATCTGTCTGTCTCACCTGTCTGTCTCACATACACCTGTCTGTCCACATCTGTCTGTCTCACCTGTCTGTCTCACATACACCTGTCTGTCTCACATTCACCTGTCTGTCCCACATACACCTGTCCGTCCACACCTCTCTGTCTCACATTCACCTGTCTGTCCACATCTGTCTGTCCCACATACACCTGTCTGTCCACATCTGTCTGTCTCACATGCAGGTGTCTGTCTCACATACACCAGTCTGTCCCACATACACCTGTCTGTCCACATCTGTCTGTCTCACATACACCTGTCTAACCACAGCTGTCTGTCCACATCTGTCTGTCCAAACCTCTGTCCACATCTGTCTGTCTCACATACACCTTCTAACCACACTGTCTGTCCACATCTGTCTGTCTCACATACACCTGTCTGTCCACATCTGTATGTCTCACATGCAGGTGTCTGTCTCACATACACCAGTCTGTCCCACATACACCTATCTGTCCACATCTGTCTGTCTCACATGCAGGTGTCTGTCTCACATACACCAGTCTGTCCCACATACACCTGTCTGTCCACATCTGTCTGTCTCACATACACCTGTCTGTCCACATCTGTCTGTCTCACATGCACCTGTCTGTTCACATCTGTCTGTCTCACTGTCTGCCTCACATACACCTGTCTGTCCACATCTGTCTGTCTCACATACACCTGTCTAACCACAGCTGTCTGTCCACATCTGTCTGTCTCACCTGTCTGCCTCACATACACCTTTCTGTCCACATCTGTCTGTCTCACATGCACCTGTCTGTTCACATCTGTCTGTCTCACCTGTCTGCCTCACATACACCTTTCTGTCCACATCTGTCTGTCTCACATGCACCTGTCTGTCCACATCTGTCTGTCTAACTGTCTGCCTCACATACACCTGTCTGTCCACATCTGTCTGTCTCACATGCACCTGTCTGTCCACATCTATCTGTCTCACCTGTCTGCCTCACATACACCTGTCTGTCCACATCTGTCTGTCTCACCTGTCTGCCTCACATACACATGTCTGTCCACATCTGTCTGTCCACATCTGTCTGTCTCACATGCACCTGTCTGTCCACATCTATCTGTCTCACATGTCTGCCTCACATACACCTGTCTGTCCACATCTGTCTGTCTCACCTTTCTGTCCACATCTGTCTGTCTTACATGCACCTGTCTGTCCACATCTATCTGTCTCACCTGTTTGCCTGACATACACCTGTCTGTACACATCTGTCTGTCTCTCACCCGTCTGCCTCACATACACCTGTCTGTCCAAATCTGTCTGTTTCACCTTTCTGTTCACATCTGTCTGTCTTACATGCACCTGTCTGTCTCACCTGTCTGCCTCACATACACCTGTCTGTCCACATCTGTCTGTCTCACCTTTCTGTCCACATCTGTCTGTCTTACATGCACCTGTCTGTCCACATCTATCTGTCTCACCTGTTTGCCTGACATACACCTGTCTGTACACATCTGTCTGTCTCACCCGTCTGCCTCACCTACACCTGTCTGTCCAAATCTGTCTGTTTCACCTTTCTGTTCACATCTGTCTGTCTTACATGCACCTGTCTGTCTCACCTGTCTGCCTCACATACACCTGTCTGTTCACATCTGTCTGTCTCACATACACCCGCTATTCTGAGAAATACAACTATATTCTGCTCTGAGAACAAAGATCCCAAAGTCTCCTGAACTCAGCCAGAGGATTCATGTTGGGACATCTGGCTGCCAGATATCAGAAACTAGCAGGTATTAGAACACCGATACTAGCAGGTATAGATACTACCATATATCAGAAACTAGCAGGTATTAGATACTACCATATACCAGATACTAGCAGGTATGAGACACTAGCAGGTATCAGATACTACCATATATCAGAAACTAGCAGGTATGAGATACTAGCATACATCAGATACTAGCAGGTATTAGATACTACCATTTATCAGATACTAGCAGGTATCAGATATATCAGATACTAGCATATATCAGATACTAGCAGGTATCAGATACTACCATATATCAGATACTAGCAGGTATTGAGATACTACCATATATCAGAAACTAGCAGGTATCAGATACTACCATATATCAGAAACTAGCAGGTATTAGATACTACCATATATCAGAAACTAGCAGGTATCAGATACTACCATATATCAGAAACTAGCAGGTATTAGATACTACCATATATCAGATACTAGCAGGTATTAGATACTACCATATATCAGAAACTAGCAGGTATTAGATACTACCATATATCAGATACTAGCAGGTATTAGATACTACCATATATCAGATACTAGCAGGTATTAGATACTACCATATATCAGATACTAGCAGGTATTAGATACTACCATATATCAGATACTAGCAGGTATTAGATACTACCATATATCAGAAACTAGCAGGTATTAGATACTACCATATATCAGATACTAGCAGGTATTAGATACTACCATATATCAGATACTAGCAGGTATTAGATACTACCATATATCAGAAACTAGCAGGTATTAGATACTACCATATATCAGATACTAGCAGGTATTAGATACTACCATATATCAGATACTAGCAGGTATTAGATACTACCATATATCAGAAACTAGCAGGTATTAGATACTACCATATATCAGATACTAGCAGGTATTAGATACTACCATATATCAGAAACTAGCAGGTATTAGATACTACCATATATCAGATACTAGCAGGTATTAGATACTACCATATATCAGAAACTAGCAGGTATTAGATACTACCATATATCAGATACTAGCAGGTATTAGATACTACCATATATCAGATACTAGCAGGTATTAGATACTACCATATATCAGATACTAGCAGACTTATTATCAGTAGCTTCAAAGCAAGTCAGTCTGTAGCAGCAGCAGCTGCATCGTAGTCACATGACTCTGAAAGGAATGCTGGGAAATGAAGTTCTTCCAGGATAACAGGGACTGTTAGACATGCTGGACCAACGCTGATGGAACAATGTTTACTAATGAAATCTCGCAGTATTTTGGTCTTCTGTTACAAAAATCTTGCGGGATTTTGTCAGCGGAAATATGGGAATGTTAAAAAAACAACCTGATATTTTCCAATTGTATATCACATTTTTAGTAACAATATCAGCCAATAATATCCAATATTGAACGAGATCTTGTGAGATTTCATGACAGAAAAACAAAATCTCACGAGATTACGTTTTTGAAAATATTGGTCCAAAAAACCTATACCGATATTTTCCAAAATATCACATTTTAATGCCAGTATCGGCCGATATTGTCGGACATCCCTAGACGTAAAACCCTCCAGGTCGCTGCTGGTTCGGTGGTTTCATGAAGCTGGTTGAAGGATGTGATGTTTGCAGGCTGCAGACGAGGAAGCCGTTAACGAGGCATGAGATGATGAAAGGTTTTCATCTTCATCGTGATTGTGGTGAATCAGCTGATTTTGATCCAGCGCCCCCCCCCCCCAACACACACACACACACACCCCTCCCCCCCAGCAGGATGCTATTTATAGCCGACTGAAGTAAACACTGCAGCGTGAGACACACTGCCCTGCTTCAGTCTTCATTCACCAGAATTCTCCGTTTTCATCAGAACGATCCTGATTATTGATCCGACATCGATCAGGCATCGCTTCACTTTCTGCTCTAAACTGGTGGATTTCTGATGCTGTTTCAGTTAATCGGACATGAAAACTATAATTCCGAGACGTCCGTCTCTGTGGAGAATGAAGGGAACAGGATTCTCATCAGTTCATACTTCATTCTCAACAGAATTTGATCATTTCATGGAAAATATTCACTGATTGCGGACTTGATGGCAGCATTACATCTACAGGCAGACCAGTTCAGCAGCTGAGACTCAGGAGACCCAGGTCAGCAGCAGGACTCTGGACTGCAGGCAGACCAGTTCAGCAGATGGACTCTGACTGCAGGCAGACCAGTTCAGCAGATCACTCACTACTGCACCCTCAGCTGACTATTACTCTACACACACCCCTTTCCACCTCTACTCTGACTGAAGTTAGCCACACCGGATTTTGACTGCAGGCAGACCAGTTCAGCAGATGGACTCTGGACTGCAGGCAGACCAGTTCAGCAGCTGGACTCTGGACTGCAGATGGAGTAACAGTTCAGCAGGAGACAGGACGCAGATCAGCTCAAGACAGATAGCAGTTCAGCAGATGGACTCTGGACTCCAGGTAGACCAGTTCACAGATGACTCTGGACTGCAGGCAGACCAGTTCAGCAGATGGACTCTGGACTCAGGCAGACCAGTTCAGCACAGGACTCTGGACTGCAGGCAGACCAGTTCAGCAGATCACACACACCCACACACAACACCAACCACACACAATCACCACACACAACACTCACCACATTCACCACGCACATTGTTACTCACGCACCCACACCACACATCAGACACCATCACAGACCTATGAGACACCATCACGACCCCTCAGACACCATCAACAGACCCTATCAGACAACCACCATCCTACCTCGAAACACCACCAGAAGCACTACCACACAGCAAGAACACCACACAGAAGCACTACCACTCTACATACACAACATCTCAACATATACACTCACGCACTCCGGACTCCAGTTAACAGTAGACAGGACTCTGGACTCAGGCAGACCAGTTCAGCAGATGGACTCTGGACTGCAGGACAGATCCAGCAGCCGGACTGCTGGACCAGGGACCACTGCAGCAGACTCTGGACTGCAGAAGTACAGTTCAGCAGAACCAAACCCACAACAAACCCACAAAAACATCACATCTTGAGACAACCATAACAACTCTACACTGCACGTAAACCAGTTCAGCAGATGAACTCTACACTGCACGCAAACCAGTTCAGCAGACGGACTCTGGACTGCAGGCAGACCCAGTTCAGCAGATGGACTCCGGACTGCAGGACCAGTAGCAGTGGCCTGGAGCAGGACCAGACCAGACCACTTCACAGAACCCCGGACTGCAGGCAGACCAGTTCAGCAGATGACTCTTGGATTCCAGCCAGCCATTCCACCACCCGACCTGACTCCAGCCAACCATTCCACCACTGACTCTTGACGCAGGCAGACCAGCAGCAGATGGACTCTGACCTCCAGTCAGACCCATTCCACCACCAGACTCTTGACTCCAGGCAACCAGTTAGCAGCAGGACTCTGACTAGGCAGACCAGTTGGCCAGGATCAGTTCTCCAGATCAGTTTTCCTCAGGATCAGTTCTCCAGATCAGTTCTCCAGATCAGTTCTTCCAGGATCAGTTTTCCAGATCAGTTCTCCAGATCAGTTTTCCAGGATCAGTTCTCCAGGTGCTGCATCTGTGTGGCTGGCGAACGAACGATCCTGGAAAGTTTGGTGGATTGTCTTAGTTTTGTCCCTTCCCCTCCTCCTGTCTGCGTTGTCATGTGACCTGTCGGGTTTGTTTATGTTTGATCAGCTGTTTGTGTTGAATAGTTGACGTAAACACGTGTTTTCATGTGAACCCCGTGTTTTGCAGAGCTGCTGACCGTCCTGACCCGACCTCCACAATCCCCGCGGCACTCAGCCATTAACCCCCATCCAGCCGGGCCATTGGCCCCCTCCCCCAGACGTGGTGCTGCCCCCCAGCCCCCATCAGTCCCCCCCAGAGGAGCAGTCCGGGAAAACGAAAAAAAGGCCCCCCTCCTCTCATTCCCCCTCACCTCTCCACACCACCTATAATAACCCCCCCCCCACCAACAACAACTTATTCTCTCTCCTTTTATTTTATTTTTTCCACCCCTTTCACAATCGTCATATCTCTTTTATTTTTATTATAATAAAAATTTTCTCAAACACCTAATAATAATATCAACAAATTCAAACATCCAGATAACATACTAAAACACATACTCCAACACATACCTCCATGAACATACCTTCTAACACACACAATCCAAACAAACATACTTCCATGAACATACCTTCTGAACACACACCGCAAACAAACACATACGCTAAAGGAACACATACGCTCAAACACACACATACGCTCAAACACACACATACGCTCAAAGGAACACATACGCTCACGGACACATACGTGCTGACGGACACATACGTGCTGACGGACACATACGTGCTGACAGACACATACGTGCTGACGGACACATACGTGCTGACGGGAACATACGTGCTGACGGACACATACGTGCTGACGGACACATACGTGCTGACGGACACATACATGCTTACGGACACATACGTGCTGACGGACACATACGTGCTGACAGACACATACGTGCTACATACACATACTGACGGACACATACATGCGCTTATTAGGACACATACGTGCTGACAGACACATACGTGCTGACAGACACATACGTGCTGACAGACACATATGCTGACGGACACATACGTACTGACAAAACATATGTGTATCCACGACACATACATGCTTACGGACAAATACGTGCTGACAGACACATACGTGCTGACAGACACATACGTGCTGACGGACACATACGTGCTGACAGACACATACGTGCTGACAGACACATACGTGCTGACGGACTCATACGGGCTGACTGACACATACGTGCTGACAGACACATACGTGCTGATGGGAACATACGTACTGACAGACACATATTACATACACATACGACAATAAAACATATACTGATAGGAACGTACAGACAGACACATACGTGCCGATGATACCCTCCCACGACACACACACACTAACACACACACACCCAGACGAACATACACCGACACACACATACACACACACACATACGAACTGACGGACACATACGTACTACAGACACATACGTCTACAACACATACGTACTATGGGAACATACGTACTACAGACACATACGTCTACAGACACATACGTACTGACGGACACATACGTGCTGACGGACACATACGTGCTGACTGACACATACGTGCTGACAGACACATACGTGCTGACGGACACATACGTACTGACAGACACATACGTGCTGACAGACACATACGTGCTGACGGACACATACGTGCTGACAGACACATACGTGCTGACGGACACATACGTACTGACAGACACATACGTGCTGACGGACACATACGTGCCGACGGACACATACGTGCTGACGGACACATACCTGCTGACGGACACATACCTGCTGACGGACACATACGTGCTGATGGGAACATATGTGCTGATGGGAACATACCTTCTGATGGGAACATCTGTGCTGACAGACACATACGTGCTGACGGACACATATGTGCTGATGGGAACATACGTGCTGACAGACACATACGTGCTGATGGGAATATACGTGCTGACAGACACATACGTACTGACAGACACATACGTGCTGACGGACACATAGCTGCTGACAGACACATACGTGCTGACGGACACATACCTGCTGACGGACACATACGTGCTGATGGGAACATATGTGCTGATGGGAACATACCTTCTGATGGGAACATCTGTGCTGACAGACACATACGTGCTGATGGACACATACGTGCTGATGGGAACGTACCTGCTGACAGACACATACGTGCTGATGGACACATATGTGCTGATGGGAACATACCTGCTGACAGAGACATACGTGCTGACTGACACATACGTGCTGATGGGAACATACGTGCTGACGGACACATACCTGCTGACAGACACACACGTGCTGACGGACACATACCTGCTGACAGACACATATGTGCTGATGGACACACACGTGCTGATGGGAACATACGTGCTGACGGACACATACCTGCTGACAGACACACACGTGCTGACGGACACATACCTGCTGACAGACACACACGTGCTGACGGACACATACCTGCTGACAGACACACACGTGCTGACGGACACATACCTGCTGACAGAAACACACGTGCTGACGGACACATACCTGCTGACAGACACACACGTGCTGACGGACACATACCTGCTGACAGACACACACGTGCTGATGGACACATACCTGCTGACAACAGACACACACGTGCTGACGGACACACTACCTGCTGACAGACACACACGTGCTGATGGGAACATACGTGCTGACGGACACACACGTGCTGATGGGAACATACGTGCTGACGGACACATACCTGCTGACAGACACACACGTGCTGACGGACACATACCTGCTGACAGACACACACGTGCTGATGGGAACGTACCATCTACTTTTTGTGTCCTGCTTCCTGATGAGAACCAGCATCGGCGTCCATCTCTGGAGGGTTGAGTCCATGAGGCAGGAATCAGAAACTTAACCTGTCTGTTTGTGTCCAGGTGTCGGGGTCGGGGGGACAGGACGGAGGGCTCAGAGGACGAGTGTCCCCCGTCCATCCCGTTCCTCACCAGACACATTCAGACCCTGAAGAAGAAGGTTCGCAGGTTTGAGGAGCAGTTTGAGCTGGAGATGAACTACAAGGTGAGTCCCCATCTGATCTGTTAGACGTTGTCTGCTCGTCTTCTGGATGAGACGGATGAACAGACGTCGCCCGGGTACCGGCGGGACTGAAACTGAGTGTTTCTTCTTGTCTCGCTGTGTCCCAGCCGTCCCACAACGATAAATACTCCAACCCGGAGATGGTCCGAGTCATGGGTGAGCTGGCGAAGGCCCGCAAGCAGCTCAAAGGTAAAAGCCTGACCTCTGACCTCTGACCTGTCCTCTCAGCAGACTGCCTCAGGTCGCTTACGTCATGTCCCGTTTCCTCCCGCAGAACTCAGACTGAGGCAGTCGGTGTTCGAGTCCAAGGAGCAGGAGACCACCGACGTCCACAGGCACGTTCACAGGTTATCGTGTTCTACCGTTGCTTCGCCTCCTTCAGCCTCCTCATTAAGTCGGGTCTGGATCCTGACGAATCCTAAAGAGTCTCTGTTTGAGTTTGAGTTTATTAAAAAGAGGGACAAGACATATTAATGAATACATGCACGTAAATATGCAAGATTATACACTGCCTGGCCCAAAAAAAAAATCTCCACCTGGATGTAACTAAGCAAACAGGTCGGAGCCTCCTATTGGATAATTACATGATGGGCGATTATCTTTCAGCTGCAACAAGTTATTTAACCCCAACTGGTGCAATGAGTTGCTTCTCATTTCCTAAACAACCATGTGGAAAGACACATCCGTGGTCGTGGAAAAGATGTTAGTCTGTCTGAGAAGGGTCAGATCATTGGCATGAAGAGGTGAAAACATCTAAGGAGATGCAGAAACTACTAAAACTGGGTTCAGAACAGTCCAACGCATTCTGAAAAACTGGAAGGATGGTGGACCATCGTCTTCCAGGAAGAAATGTGGCCGGAAAGGCAGATGAAGTGATGCAGCATCATGCTAGTGCTACTGTATGAGCCTGTGGGGGCAGTGTGATGATCTGGGGGTGCTGCAGTTGCTCAGGTCCAGGTTCAGCAACAGTATGAGCTCAGATAATGAGGTCAGCTGATACCTGAATATACTGAATGAGCAGCTTATTCCATCAATGGATGTTTCTTTCCTGATGGCACGGCCATATTCCAAGATGACCGTGCCAGAATTTATCGGGCTCAGATTGTGAAAGATGGTTCAGGGATCATCAGACATCATTTTCACACATGCATTGGCCCCCACAGAGTCAGACCTGAACCCCATTGAGAATCTTTGGGATGTGCTGTGGTCAGACTCTACAATCATCATCAAGATCTTGGTGAAAAATTGATGCAACAGGATGCAAATAAATCTGGTGACATTGCAGAAGCTTCTGGAAACACAGCGAATGCTGCCGCGATCAAAGCTAAAGGCTCCAACCAAATGTTACATGTTGGACCTTTTTTTTTGTTGGCGACTTTTTTTGGGCCGGGCAGTGTAGCTAACAGCTAAGTTAGTCCTTCTGCAGGTTGATGTCATCAACATAATAGAATCAATAAAACAACAGTAACAGGAGAAGCGTTCATGGCCGGGATGAGCAGAAGAGAGAAAACGTGTCCTTAGAAACACAACAGAACAGAAATTAAAAAAGAAAAGCAGGACCATGGAAAGTTTAGTGGATCATGGGGTCAGGCAAAGAGTCAGGGGACCAGATGTACCTCACTAGTATCAAAAGCTAAAATCAGACATAAAAGGGATGATTAAAGTGCAGAGTGTTTGATGTGTAATTATCCTGCAGGCTGCCCGACTGCACAGTCAAAACTGTATATAGTACAATTATTAAATACCAGACTGATAATTATATGATACTGGGAGTACCCATTTTTAAGAATATGAAGTACATCTTGCCTTGCGTGTAGCCCGAATACCTTACAAGTAAATAAAGAATGATAACTAGACATGACATTAATGGGGAACACGTAACTGTAGTAATGTTACAGCAGTAATTAAAACGGTACAGAGTAGAAACTGTGCATGGTACCCCAACAATTAACTAATACAAAGCTTTACCCCCTCCCCTTAAGACGGAGCAACAAGGGCAGGGCTAAAGTCACCCCCTTCAAATTAGGACGCCTCTTCAACAATGTCGTACGTCATTCGCAGTCACCGCTGGGTTTTACGAAAGCAGCTGTGTGATGAGCTGTTGCCGGGAATCCGGAGGAATCAGCCGTCTACCGCTGAGGGTTAAAGGCATAGTCCACCCACAGAATGATGGTCCTTCATCTTCACCTCACCCTCATGCTGAGCAAGAATCTGGAGCACTTTTAATATCTCAGATGCAGCCCGAGATCCGGGGGGTTTTCATTATCCACCGACTTTCATATAATGGAGGTGACCGGCACTCGGAAAAAAAAAGATCCATAAAAGTCCACAAAAACTTGTCAATATTCCTCCATACTGCTCGTCCAATGTAATCCAAGTGTCCTGAGTGGGTAGCGTCCAGAATTTACTGGCTCAGACCTTCATCCACATCTTCATCACTACCCAAATATCACATGTAGACTTGAAAAACTGTTGACTGGATGTTTGTTAGCCAGTTTACACGTGGCGTGTGGAACAACTTGGAAGGTGGAGTGTATTCCAAGCATCACCCCGCCATCGCCCAGCATCATGAACATTCAGCGTGTTTTAGGCATGTTTGTGTTCTGATCGTCTCATGTTGGGACCATCTGCAGGGCGGGTTCCAGCCAACAGGGGGTGTCGGAGCACAAACCCAGTCTAGAGGAAACTGTGGAGTCTCTGTTCAGACGTCTGAGGGAGAAGAGACAAAGCCTGGGTCTGCCCGACAACATGAAGGTGGGTGTCCAGTCTTGGTCCTTCTCTTCGACTGAGTTTCCTCCTCTTATGATCTGATGTCGGTCTGCAGGAAATGACCCAGGCTCAGATGGTCCTGGAGAAGATCACTCTGCAAAAATGTCTGCTGTACTTCGAGAGTCTACACGGCCGACCGGTGAGTCCCCACTGACTAGTCCTCGCCCAATAGTCCCCATCGACTAGTCGTCCTCGCCCACTAGTTTCCACGACTAGTCCCACTCGTCCTCGCCCACTAGTTCCCATGACTACCCCCACTCGTCCTCATCGACTAGTCCCCACCCATTTGTCCTCGCCCACTAGTTCCCATGACTGGTCCCACTAGTCCTTGCCCACTAGTTCCCGCCCATTTGTCTCCACTCACCTCTTATGGAAATTTCTCTTTTTTTTCTGTTTGTCAGGGCACGAGGCAGGAGAAGAACCTGGTAAAGCCTCTGTATGACCGTTACCAGATGATCAAACATCTGCTGTGTGTCAGCCCCCCCATCACAACAATAGTAAGCAACACACTCAGTCACCAGTCAGATCAGTCTGGGGGAGTCAGAAACACACTCAGTCCCCAGTCAGACCAGTCTGGGGGAGCCACAAACATACTCAGTCACCAGTCAGACCAGTCTGGGGGAGCCACAAACACACTCAGTCACCAGTCAGACCAGTCTGGGGGAGCCACAAACATACTCAGTCACCAGTCAGACCAATCTGGGGGAGCCACAAACACACTCAGTCACCAGTCAGACCAGTCTGGGGGAGCCACAAACACACTCAGTCACCAGTCAGACCAGTCTGGGGGAGCCACAAACACACTCAGTCACCAGTCAGATCAGTCTGGGGGAGCCACAAACACACTCAGTCACCAGTCAGACCAGCTCGGGGAGGGAGAAACACACTCAGTCACCAGTCAGACCAGTCTGGGGGAGCCACAAACACACTCAGTCACCAGTCAGATCACCAGTCAGGGTCACCAGTCAGACCAGTCTGGGGGAGCCACAAACACACTCAGTCACCAGTCAGACCAGTCTGGGGGAGCCACAAACACACTCAGTCACCAGTCAGACCAGTCTGGGGGAGCCACATGGAAACACACTCAGTCACCAGTCAGACCAGTCTGGGGGAGCCACAAACACACTCAGTCACCAGTCAGACCAGTCTGGGGGAGCCACAAACACACTCAGTCACCAGTCAGACCAGTCTGGGGGAGCCACAAACACACTCAGTCACCAGTCAGACCAGTCTGGGGGAGCCACAAACACACTCAGTCACCAGTCAGACCAGTCTGGGGGAGCCACAAACACACTCAGTCACCAGTCAGACCAGTCTGGGGGAGCCACAAACACACTCAGTCACCAGTCAGACCAGTCTGGGGGAGCCACAAACACACTCAGTCACCAGTCAGACCAGTCTGGGGGAGCCACAAACACACTCAGTCACCATTCAGACCAGTCTGGGGGAGCCACAAACACACTCAGTCACCAGTCAGACCAGTCTCCAGTCGGGGGAGCCACAAACACACTCAGTCGCCAGTCAGACCAGTCTGGGGGAGCCACAAACACACTCAGTCACCAGTCAGACCAGACCAGTCTGGGTGAGCCACAAACACACTCAGTCAACAGTCAGACCAGTCTGGGGGAGCCACAAACACACTCAGTCACCAGTCAGACCAGTCTGGGGGAGCCACAAACACACTCAGTCACCATTCAGACCAGTCTGGGGGAGCCACAAGCACACTCAGTCACCAGTCAGACCAGTCTGGGGGAGCCACAAACACACTCAGTCGCCAGTCAGACCAGTCTGGGGGAGCCACAAACACACTCAGTCACCAGTCAGACCAGACCAGTCTGGGGGAGCCACAAACACACTCAGTCAACAGTCAGACCAGTCTGGGGGAGCCACAAACACACTCAGTCACCAGTCAGACCAGACCAGTCTGAGAGAGCCACAAACACACTCAGTCACCAGTCAGACCAGTCTGGGGGAGCCACAAGCACACTCAGTCACCAGTCAGACCAGTCTGGGGGAGCCACAAACACACTCAGTCAACAGTCAGACCAGTCTGGGGGAGCCACAAACACACTCAGTCACCAGTCAGACCAGACCAGTCTGGGTGAGCCACAAACACACTCAGTCAACAGTCAGACCAGTCTTGGGGAGCCACAAACACACTCAGTCACCAGTCAGACCAGTCTGGGGGAGCCACAAACACACTCAGTCACCAGTCAGACCAGTCTGGGGGAGCCACAAGCACACTCAGTCACCAGTCAGACCAGTCTGGGGGAGCCACAAACACACTCAGTCGCCAGTCAGACCAGTCTGGGGGAGCCACAAACACACTCAGTCACCAGTCAGACCAGACCAGTCTGGGTGAGCCACAAACACACTCAGTCAACAGTCAGACCAGTCTGGGGGAGCCACAAACACACTCAGTCACCAGTCAGACCAGACCAGTCTGAGAGAGCCACAAACACACTCAGTCACCAGTCAGATCAGTCTGGGGGAGCCACAAACACACTCAGTCACCAGTCAGACCAGTCTGGGGGAGCCACAAACACACTCAGTCAACAGTCAGACCAGTCTGGGGGAGCCACAAACACACTCAGTCACCAGTCAGACCAGTCTGGGGGAGCCACAAACACACTCAGTCACCAGTCAGACCAGACCAGTCTGGGTGAGCCACAAACACACTCAGTCACCAGTCAGACCAGTCTGGGGGAGCCACAAACACACTCAGTCACCAGTCAGACCAGTCTGGGGGAGCCACAAGCACACTCAGTCACCAGTCAGACCAGTCTGGGGGAGTCAGAAACACACTCAGTCACCAGTTACACCACTATGAGGGGAACAACAGATAGGCCCTGATTTACAAAGAATCAAAATTGCGAGGCTAATTTCTTTGCGTCGCTAATAAATAGCGTGCGTTGTCTCTTTAGCGTTTGATCTACAAAGATTACAATCTGTAACAGGCGCAAGCAGCAGGATTTAAATGAGGATTTAGCGTGCGCTACTGCTGCGCCATGGAAAGTTCAGAAGAGCATGTGGTAAACGCAAAATGAAATTCATCCTGATAGAGAGATATTAATTCCAGAGATATATTATGAGGCAAATAAAAATAGAATATAAGATAAATATGAAGAGTTCATTTGCAAAAATAGACAAACACCATTTAGAAAAAACTTCATTTACTTTTTAAATATTTTCACCAATTCAAGCTCACATGAAGTAGAGGGTTTTAATGATGTAAAATGGAGATAGGAGGTTTGTACCCGACAGCAACAAAAGCAGTTGACTCCGTTTTTTCCACAATGGTGTTTGTCCGTTTTTGCAAATGAACTCTTCATATAATAACTATAAATAAAAACGATGCAGCAGGTTTCCCTGTGGGACGTAAGAAGAGGCCAGTTTAAGGACATGGATAAGGAGACGCTGGTGAGGATGGTCTGATATTACGCACGCAGTGAGCTTTCTTTGGCACAATGCCCGGTGATGGACCTGCGTAATTGCCCCCCACCCCACGCAAAACTCAGTTAAATATAGTATCAATAGTTTGTGCTACGTTACTAGTTTTTGTCACTGAGTTTTCTGTGGGGTGGGGGCCACTTCACGCTGGGCAGCGACCCCAGAGCCGCAGTGTGGAGCCGAGCGGTAGGAGGAACCGGGTCTGGAGAGGAGGAGTGCGCAGGAAATTATCTAAGTTTAAAAATACGCCGTTGGTAAAAAATAAAATAAAATAAAAAGGCATAATTAATATCAGCTTTAACTACCATGATGCGGCAGATGTTCTGATTCATCTGTCTAGAATAACTGTTTTTAACAGTGATGTTGATTGTTATTTAATTAAATAATGAAAACTTGACGTGTCGCCTGCACACTCATGAGAAATGGTTTTGAGCCGATGCTGCATGTCTGCAGTCCTGCATGCAGCATTCTTTCAGCCATCAGTGCATGAAGCTGCCAGTTAACAGCTGCTTTTCAGACATGCCAAAATACATAATTTTTTGCGCCCGCTTTTCTTTGCCTGGTTGATAAATCACATTGCGCGTGTTAAGCTGAGTTGTTTGCATCGTCTCCTCCCAATATTCTGCACGTTCTGGCAGAAACGCCCAGATTGCATATTCATCGACAACAGACACATAAAAAAGATAGAAAATGAAATGAAATGAAAAATACTTTATTCATCCCAGAAGGGAAATTCAGTTTTGTAAAAGCTCACTTTTTTTTTTTTTTTAAATAAACAAAAAAGTCAGTCAGTCTTGTTCTTCAGGGTGATGGTTGCTGGCAGGAACGAATTTCTGTATCTCTCCGTCCTACAGTGAACTTGACGCAGCCTCCCACTGAACACACTCTGTTGATTCTTCACCGTGTTGTGGAGAGGATGGGAAGTGTCCTCCATCATCTTCATCAGCTTGTGCAGCATTCTTTTTTGAACGATCATCTCCAGCGGCTCCAGAGTTCTCCCCAGCACAGAACCAGCTTTCTTGATCAGCTTGTTTAGTTTCTTCAAGTCTCTGATTCTGATGCTGCTGCCCCAGCAGATGCTGCAAAGCTAATTGCACTTTCCACAACAGACTTGTAGAAGATCTGCAACATCTTGGTGCAGACGTTGAATGATCTCAGCTTCCTTAAGAAGTAGAGTCTGCTCTGACCTTTCTTGTAGATGTAGTCAGTGTTGCATTTCCAATCGAGTCTGTTGTCCAGCTGAACTCCAGGTATTTGTAGTTCTCCACCACCTCCACCTCCTCTTCCAGGATGTAGACAGGACTATGCTGCTTATTCTTGCTCCTCCTGAAGTCAACAATCATCTCTAGCGGGGATAGCGGGGCTATTTTGCCCGTTAACAGGCGCAAACCTCCTTTTGCCCTGCTTTGTAAATCAGCTCCAGTGGATTATTGCGCGTGTAATGAAGATAGCGCCGTTTTAACACGCGCAAACCTTTCGTAAATCAGGGCCATAGAGTTGTGCATGAGCATCATCTTCTAGAACTATACGTGGTAAAGATTGGAGGTCATTTCAGACTCATCCAAGCTTGAATCATGCCTACTCCTGTTCGCCTTCTGGTCTCACTGGTCCATGCGCTGCCCCTTACTGGTTAACAAACAGCCAAAATGTCGGATGAGGCCTCGAATAGCATCAATAAAGCAGGAATATTCTCAGTTTACCAAGCCAGACATTACCCGGGAGCCGGTTCTGGTTCCTGGAGCTGAACTAGGACTGGACTTGTTTCAAACTTGTTTCAACATCTAAAGCATCATCATCATCATCATCAGAGCTTTCCACCAGCACCGGCTGTAGGTCAGATAGCGACTACTCAGCTACGTCCAGCCGCTTACTTGTTAATAACCAGGATCATGATTATTAACATTAATCAGGATCATAGGTGCTCTTGGTAGCATGACCCAGGCCGGCACCAGAACCTTCTCCAAAAACTGGACTGAATGCCACAGTATTGTGTCCAAACACTTGGCCCTAAACTTTACGTGACCCCTCAAAAATATTGTCTTATGTATAAAATATAAATCTAGTAAAGATGTCCAAAGATCAGGGCAAAGTGTCTCCGTGGAAAATCTAGAAATAAAACTCCTAGAAATAAGGTCCAGGTTGAAAAAAAAGAAAGTTATGCTTGAAGTTCTTTCCCTCTGGAAGGATTCATCGGTTTAATCATGTTTTTGTTACACTGAACTGATCGCTTCCCCGTATTTCACGGGGAAATACTGGATGGAAAACACGTGAAAAAAAAAATTGCATTTTAAATCGCAATTGCAATATTGGTGGAAGAAAACGCAATTAGATTTTTTCCCCAAATCATTCAGCCCTTCTTCACAGAGACGAATATCTGAGTATCATCTGCATAGAATCGACATTTCTACCTACAAAGTCTAGGGAAAATGAGCAAAGTTCTGGTCCAGGTCCAGGAACCTAAAAATTCTGTAGAATGAGCAAAGTTCTGGTCCAGGTCCAGGTCCAGGTCCAGGAACCTAAAAATTCTGTAGAATGAGCAAAGTTCTGGTCCAGGTCCAGGTCCAGAAACCTAAAAATTCTGTAGAATGAGCAAAGTTCTGGTCCAGGTCCAGAAACCTAAATATTCTGTTGAATGAGCAAAGTTCTGGTCCAGGTCCAGGTCCAGAAACCTAAAAATTCTGTAGAATGAGCAAAGTTCTGGTCCAGGTCCAGGTCCAGAAACCTAAAAATTCTGTAGAATGAGCAAAGTTCAGGTCCAGGTCCAGAAACCTAAATATTCTGTAGAATGAGCAAAGTTCTGGTCCAGGTCCAGAAACCTAAAAATTCTGTAGAATGAGCAAAGTTCTGGCCCAGGTCCAGGTCCAGAAACCTAAAAATTCTGTAGAATGAGCAAAGTTCAGGTCCAGGTCCAGGTCCAGGAACCTAAAAAGTCTATAGAATGAGCAAAGTTCTGGTCCAGGTCCAGGTCCAGGTCCAGGTCCAGGAACCTAAAAAGTCTATAGAATGAGCAAAGTTCTGGTCCAGGTCCAGGTCCAGGTCCAGGAACCTAAAAAGTCTATAGAATGAGCAAAGTTCTGGTCCAGGTCCAGGTCCAGGTCCAGGTCCAGGAACCTAAAAAGTCTATAGAATGAGCAAAGTTCTGGTCCAGGTCCAGGTCCAGGTCCAGGAACCTAAAAAGTCTATAGAATGAGCAAAGTTCTGGTCCAAGTCCAGGTCCAGGACATTCAGCATCTTCAGAACAAACGTTTTCTTCCTTTAAACACAACAGATCTTCAATGAAATGCAAATGAGTGAAAATATGTCCATGGTTTGTCTCTTAGGAGGAAGAGGAGGGTTCTGATGAAGAGACTTTGAGCTACTCGCTGGTGGACGAGCGTCCGGTCCCCCCTCCCCGCAGGACCACCCGCTCAGCTGTTGGCGAGGAGGATAGCGACCGGGACAGCGACCCGGCCTTCGTGTCCCCCATAGACGAGGTGAAGGCCGTCCGTCAGCAGGTCGCTCTGACCACAGCCAACCTGCACGAAGCCTCCAGGTGGGTCTCCTGGACCACGTCCTGGTCTTTAGGATGCTGGTCCACATTCTCAGACCTAACCCCCCCGTCCTTGTCCTCATGGGTCAGGTCTCAGCTGCTTCAGTGTCTGCGGGAGACCAGAGCGGAGAAGAAGATGAGGCGTAAAGTTCTGAAGGAGTTCGAGGAGGAATTTTACCGTCAGACCGGACGGTCAGTGAACGCACCATCACAGGGTTAAAGTTTGGGGGCGTGGCCTTGCTTCTGGACTCGAGCTAACAGGTAAATGCCATACCGCTGGTTTCTGATGATCTGGTTCTGGTTTTGTCTCCGAGCAGGATCTGCCAGAAGGAGGACCGGACCCCGATGAAGGAGGAATACCAGGAATATAAACAGCTGAAAGCCAAACTCCGGCTGCTGGAGGTCCTGCTCAGCAAACAGGACTCCAACAAAACCCCATAAAACCCCGAGACCAGTCCAGCACAAGTCCAGGACCTGTCAGACTCAAGCCCAGGACCAAGTCCTGGACAGGTCTGACCTGCATTTGGCACCCGTCAGACCTGGTTCCAGGATCATGTAAACCTGGGCAGACCTGGTTCCAGGATCATGTAGACCTGGTCAGACCTGGTTCCAGGATCATGTAGACCAGCTCAGACCTGGTCAGACCTCGTTCCAGGATTATGTAGACCTGGTCAGACCTGGTTCCAGGATCATGTAGACCAGCTCAGACCTGGTCAGACCTCGTTCCAGGATTATGTAAACCTGGGCAGACCTGGTTCCAGGATCATGTAGACCCTGGTCAGACCTGGTTCCAGGATCATGTAGACCAGCTCAGACCTGGTCAGACCTCGTTCCAGGATTATGTAAACCTGGGCAGACCTGGTTCCAGGATCATGTAGACCTGGTCAGACCTGGTTCCAGGATCATGTAGACCTGGTCAGACCTGGTTCCACGATCATGTAGACCAGGTCAGACCTCGTTCCAGGATCATGTAAACCTGGGCAGACCTGGTTCCAAGATCATGTAGACCAGGTCAGACCTGGTTCCAGGATCATGTAAACATGGTCAGACCTGGTTCCAGGATCATGTAGACCTGGTCAGACCTGGTTCCAGTATCATGTAGACCAGGTCAGACCTCGTTCCAGGATTATGTAGACCAGGTCAGACCGGGTCAGACCTGGTTCCAGGATCATGTAGACCAGCTCAGACCTGGTCAGACCTGGTTCCAGGATCATGTAGACCAGCTCAGACCTGGTCAGACCTGGTTCCAGGATCATGTAGACCAGCTCAGACCCGGTCAGACCTGGTTCCAGTATCATGTAGACCAGGTCAGACCTCGTTCCAGGATTATGTAGACCAGGTCAGACCGGGTCAGACCTGGTTCCAGGATCATGTAGACCAGGTCAGACCGGGTCAGACCTGGTTCCAGGATCATGTAGACCAGCTCAGACCTGGTCGACCTGGTTCCAGGATCATGTAGACCAGCTCAGACCTGGTCAGACCTGGTTCCAGGACCATTTAGAACTTAAACATGTTGAACTGAACGGAAAATTGAAATCTGCCGACATCCTGCAGATGGTCCCTCTGATGTCCAGCTGTCATGTCCTCCAACACGTCGTGTCCTTCAGTATTTCATGTCTTCCGTTTTGTCCTCCAACACATCCTGTCCAGCATCTCGATTCCTCTGTCATGTCCTCTAAGACATCGCGTCCTACAACATTTTGTGTCCTCAAATATCTGTCCTACAATGTGTTGTCCTCCAACATATCGTGTCTTCCATGTTTGACATTACTTTGACATTTTTATGAGGACCAGATGTCTTTGTGTCCAACTGAAAGCACTTTAATCTGATATTGATGATGATGAGGACGAAGACGGGGGCTGTCTTTTGACTGCATTAAGACGAAGAATCTTCATGAGGACCAGTCTTCATTTCATTAAATCAGTCACTGAACGTCCACCTGCCGGAGCAATGAGACGTCCAGTAGGACAAAGATCCCTGATCTGTAACCCCCCATCAACAACCAGACCAGACCAGATCAGGTCTCTGGTAACTGGCCGGATCTGAATCCTGGAACACGAGGAGAGCTGAAAACCAAAGAGCTCTGCCCCCTTCACCAAGACCACTTCAGTATTTCACCAAACTGGTCCTGATCCAGGATCTGCTGGATGTTATTCCAGTCTCTGCGGAGATTCCTGAAGTTCAGTTTGGAAATTTATCAACCTGACTTTAATGAAATGTGGGAGTTTGTTTCAGAAAGAAAATTAATACATGAAATTGATAAATGACGTGTGAGAGGAGAGAAAATGTGTAAAACATTGGGGACGATGTGTCAGATGTAAATGAAAGCAGAATGTCATCAACATATTTTATTCCCAGTAGAACGTAAACAGGAGGAATCTCTGTACGCTTCTGTCTGTATTTACATTTTACACGTCGACCCAAGTTTGAGTTGTACAGAAAGCAAGAGAGTATATGAAATAACTACTTTTAGAGAAAGATATATAATTTATTAAATAAATATATAAACACATATAAGTGATAAATTATTCCAAACCAAATAATAAAATGATTAAAAATGTAGGAAAAAAGCTGCCATGAAATCTACCGGAGGATCCAACCGCCAAAAATGACAATGTTTGAAACATTTAGGAATTTTTATTTAAGCATTTGTGCCTTCATGGATCCCAGTGATATGCAGCATCATAAACCGGTCCAGACCGGGTCCAGACCAGGAGGACATGAATTTACCCGCATCATTTTTCACAGCTGGGAACCAGTTTAACCAGTTTCCAGTCCCATTAATGCATCTAAAGGTGGGACAAACACAGCGTACGGGCCGATCACATGTCTCCGTGTCAGAGCACTTTAGAAAGGGAAAGTCACTTTATCCAGTCTGTGAAGTCCATGTTCCAGAAGTTTCTGTTTCCATTACGGACCATTGGAACAGGGACCGTCGGACGGGAGACTGTTGGACTGGAGACCGTCGGACCTGAGACCGTCGGACCGGAGACTGTCGGACTGGAGACTGTCGGACTGGAGACCGTCGGACTGGAGACCGTCGGACCGGAGACCGTCGGACCGGAGACCGTCGGACTGGAGACCGTCAGACTGGAGACCGTCGGACTGGAGACCGTCGGACCGGAGACTGTTGGACTGGAGACTGTCAGACCGGAGACCGTCGGACTGGAGACCGTCGGACTGGAGACTGTCAGACTGGAGACCGTCGGACTGGAGACCTTCGGACTGGAGACCGTTGGACTGGAGACTGGACTGTCAGACTGGAGACCGTCGGACTGGAGACCGTCGGACTGGAGACTGTCGGACTGGAGACCATCGGACCAGAGACTGTCGGACCAGAGACCATCGGACCGGAGACCGTCGGACTGGAGACTGTCAGACTGGAGACCGTCGGACTGGAGACCTTCGGACTGGAGACCGTTGGACTGGAGACTGGACTGTCAGACTGGAGACCGTCGGACTGGAGACCGTCGGACTGGAGACCGTCGGACCGGAGACCGTCGGACCAGAGACCGTCGGACTGGAGACCGTCGGACTGGAGACTGTCAGACTGGAGACCGTCGGACCGGAGACCATCGGACCGGAGACCGTCAGACTGGAGACCGTCGGACTGGAGACCGTCGGACTGGAGACCGTCGGACTGGAGACCGTCGGACTGGAGACCGTCGGACCGGAGACCGTCGGACCAGAGACCGTCGGACTGGAGACCGTCGGACTGGAGACTGTCAGACTGGAGACCGTCGGACCGGAGACCATCGGACCGGAGACCGTCAGACTGGAGACCGTCGGACTGGAGACCGTTGGACTTGCATTTACAGCGTGGATGTAAATACTGTGCTCTGGATTGTGGGACTGGGGGACAGGACTTCCTGAGGCTGCATGGCTGGACGTGAAACTGGTTCCAGTCCCGGCCATGGAACTGGTTTCTGTGACGGAACGTGGACCTTCTCCAATCTTCTGTGTTCTGGTGGCTGAACGCGGCGTCGGTTTCTGCTCGGAGGCAAAAGCTGACGACAGCGTTGACCTCCGACTTCCTTCATGCTGCTGTGATGAGAATCTGTCCGGTGATGTCACTTCCTGTTCCTCCTTTCTATCCTCAATAAATATTTTTACAGTCAGCAGTGTTACAGGTTTTATTTGAATTCACATAACCCCACCCTCCTCTTCATCACGTAACATGACCCTCCTCTTCATCACGTAACATGACCCTCCTCTTCATCACCTAACCCCACCCTCCTCCTCATCACGTAACATGACCCTCCTCTTCATTACATAACCCCACCCTCCTCTTCATCACATAACGTGACCCTCCTCTTCATCACATAACCCCACCCTCCTCTTCATCACATAACGTGACCCTCCTCTTCATCACATAACCCCACCCTCCTCTTCATCACATAACGTGACCCTCCTCTTCATCACCTAACCCCACCCTCCTCTTCATCACGTAACATGACCCTCCTCTTCATTACATAACCCCACCCTCCTCTTCATCACATAACGTGACCCTCCTCTTCATCACATAACCCCACCCTCCTCTTCATCACATAACGTGACCCTCCTCTTCATCACATAACCCCACCCTCCTCTTCATCACATAACGTGACCCTCCTCTTCATCACCTAACCCCACCCTCCTCTTCATCACCCCCGTAACATGACCCTCCTCTTCATCACGTAACATGACCCTCCTCTTCATCACATAACCCCACCCTCCTCTTCATCACATAACCCCACCCTCCTCTTCATCACCTAACCCCACCCTCCTCTTCATTACGTAACATGACCCTCCTCTTCATCACATAATCCCACCCTCCTCTTCATCACGTAACATGACCCTCCTCTTCATCACATAACCCCACCCTCCTCTTCATCACATAACCCCTCCCTCCTCTTCATCATGTAACATGACCCTCCTCTTCATCACCTAACCCCACCCTCCTCTTCATCACGTAACATGACCCTCCTCTTCATCACATAACCCCACCCTCCTCTTCATCACGTAACATGACCCTCCTCTTCATCACATAACCCCTCCCTCCTCTTCATCACGTAACATGACCCTCCTCTTCATCACATAACCCCACCCTCCTCTTCATCATGTAACATGACCCTCCTCTTCATCACATAACCCCACCCTCCTCTTCATCATGTAACATGACCCTCTTCTTCATCACATAACCCGACCCTCCTCTTCATCACATAACCCCTCCTCTTCATCACGTTACCCCACCCTCTTCTTCATCACATAACCCCACCCTCCTCTTCATCACATAACCCGACCCTCCTCTTCATCACATAACCCCTCCTCTTCATCACGTTACCCCACCCTCTTCTTCATCACATAACCCCACCCTCCTCTTCATCACATAACCCGACCCTCCTCTTCATCACATAACCCGACCCTCCTCTTCATCACGTAACCCCTCCTCTTCATCACGTAACGCTACCCTCCTCTTCATCACGTAACCCCTCCTCTTCATCACGTAACGCTACCCTCCTCTTCATCACGTAACCCCTCCTCTTCATCACGTAACGCTACCCTCCTCTTCATCACGTAACCCCACCCTCCTCTTCACCAGGTCCCCCGCCCAGGTGTTGGAAACATGACTAGATGCTGTCATGTGATTGGTCGTCTTCACCGCGTCTATGTGACTAGATGCTGTCGTGTGATTGGCTGGTTGGATAAGATGAGCAGGTGGACACAAACACATGAAGTTCATACCGGAAAATTTTAAATGGTTTATTTGCTGTTGACAGGAAGATTTTACATATATTTTTTTGGAGGAACTGAATTTGCCTCCTACAACTCTGCAGTCACGTCTCCATTCCGTCCCAGACGTCAGTGTCTCCTGTCCCCACCTGGACAGGTGGTGAATCACAGGTAGTAGAAGCTGCTGGAGACTCTGAAGACGTCAGACGAGCCTTCGTACGGCGTGATGACGGGCTGCAGGCCTTTCATCTCCTTGTAATGTCCGAAGTGTCTGATCCTGTAGGAGCCGCTGGGGGCCGATGGAGGGATGTGCCATTCCACGGTGGCGTTGCTCCGACGGTTGGAGCCCTGCAGCCAGTGGAACCTGCAGCAGGGACGGGGTCAGGTCCAGATTCAGTTTGAGACTGGCTCGGTTTTCCGTTCATACGCCCGAGCAAAGTCTCTCACAGAAACCAGGACTGCGCTCACTGCAGGTCTTAAAGGAACAGTACCTGATTTTATTTTAAGCTTCTTAAGGGAAAAGCTTTTCCACAGTATGCTATGTGGTAAAATCTGGTTTCTGTGATGGAAAATGACTCGTTGCGCTGAAGCCTGCCGGCTGCCGCACACGAGAGTTTTCTGCTGAGCTGAAAGTCATTGGAAGCCATTTGCTCAGCAGATCGTCACCGTGTCGCCTGATTTCTGGTGAGTTTTCTGCCTCATGAGGCCTTGAGGTGAAAATCAAACACGTTTATATAAATTTTTTGGGCCTCAGGAAGCGAAAAACTCACCGTGTGCGCTGAACGTGAACTCTGCTGGGGACAGATCTAGCGACCAATGAAAACGCGTCCGCAGATCACATGATTTCACACGGAGTTTTTCGCCTCGCAAGGCAAAAAATGATCAAACGTGTTTGATTTTCACCTCAAGGCTTCGTGAGGCAGAAAAGTCACCAGAATTAAGGCGACACAGCAACTTTCTGCTGAGCAAACGGCCTCCATTGACTTTCAGCTCAGCAGAAAACTCTCGTGTCGGCAGGCATAACGTATGAGTCCAGGCATTTTAGTTGGTGGAAGCTGCTAATGCTAACTAGCTTCTAACTTTCTATGTCTCTGCAAATGGGCAGCCAAAGTTACGCCCATCTAATTCCAGCCCATGAGACCTAAGAGACGGAGACTACGAATGGAAGTTGATGGGAAGAAAATAATGATCTTCAGGTCCGAGTCGTACTCCGCTCTGCATTCCAGGGATGTTCTTGTGGATTTAAATAATTTTTTTGTGCAAATATGTTTGCATTTGCACTGAGAAAGAAGATGTTCTTTAGATGATTTGCAGCCATTTACTGAAACAAAACAGCAAAATTACTGGAAGTTTCCTCTGGAGAGTCGTACACGAATATGAGATGTGCACTGTTTCATGCACTGTGTTTCCCAATGTTTCTCAATGGGATAAACTGGCGAGGGAGGGGCTTACAGTATGGGCGGGGCTTACAGTTCAAACTGTTCTCATCATCATGGTTTAAAACTGCAGAATCAGGTGCAACTCTTTAATGGTCATTTCCATGTCAATGACATGTTTTTCTCACATTATCAGGTCATGTGACTCCAACAGCCCCCCCAACCCCCAGACCCCATAGCAAAACCTGTTTGGCCCAAATGTGGCCTTGAGTTCTGGTGTTGGCTGAAAGCGAGTGTGGCCGCTGAGGTTCAGCCAAATGACCACCACGTGGCCCGTGAGGACCTTGCCTGGATCCAGGCCAAACACTGATATCTTGTCCACTTCTGGTCCACGCACCCCCATCCGGTGCCCAAATTAAGCTGCGACTGCCAGAAGTAGCCAGAACTCTGCCCAAACATGGCGGCTGTTTGGGTCCAGTATGACCCGACTACAGGCCCAAAGTGACCAGCATGCACAGAAGAAGACGTTGTCCAATCAGAGATGAAAAAAATTATGATGTTAACATTGTTCTGCCCATATTTTCCCACCTCCAGTGCAGAATTCTGATGTCCGTTTCACTTTAATGTCACATCACAGTCGGATAAAATGCGGTGTGACGCTTGGAAAACGTCAGATAGACATCGGGTTGAGAACCGGATGTAAAAGCGGCCCGGGTCGGGTTTAGGACCAAATGTAAAAGTGGCCCAGGTTGGGTCTAGGACCAGATGTAAAAGCGGCCCAGGTCGGGTTTAGAACCAGATGTAAAAGCGGCCCGGGTCGGGTTTAGAACCAGATGTAAAAGCGGCCCAGGTTGGGTCTAGGACTAAAAGTGGCCCAGGTTGGGTCTAGGACCAGATGTAAAAGTGGCCCAGGTCAGATCTAGGACCAGATATAAAAGCGGCCCGGGTCGGGTGTAGAACCAGATGTAAAAGCGGCCCGGGTTGGGTTTAGGACTAAAAGTGGCCCAGGTTGGGTCTAGAACCAGATGTAAAAGCGACCCGGGTCAGGTCTAGGACCAGATGTAAAAGCGGCCCGGGTCAGGTCTAGGACCAGATGTAAAAGCGGCCCGGGTTGGGTCTAGGACTAAAAGTGGCCCAGGTTGAGTCTAGAACCAGATGTAAAAGCGGCCCGGGTCAGATCTAGGACCAGATATAAAAGCGGCCCGGGTTGGGTCTAGGACTAAAAGTGGCCCAGGTTGGGTCTAGGACCAGATGTAAAAGTGACCCAGGTCAGATCTAGGACCAGATGTAAAAGCGGCCCAGGTTGGGTCTAGGGCTAAAAGTGGCCCAGGTTGGGTCTAGGACCAGATATAAAAGCGGCCCAGGTCAGATCTAGGACCAGATTAGAACCAGATGTAAAAGCGGCCCGGGTTGGGTCTAGGACTAAAAGTGGGTCCGGGTCGGGTTTAGGACCATTCAGACTGATTAAAAGATCTATTATGGGTCAGCTAAGGACAGATTGTGCACCAGCACTGCGAACAGAGCTTCTTCCAGTTAGGGACGCACACAACCCACCTGGTTTCCCATGATGCATCGGTGTGGACGACCTCCCAGGTTCCCGTTCTGTCATCATAAATCTCCACAGATACAAACGTTTTATCTCTCTGCAGTGAAAATGAGAGCAGCTGAGTTAGAGAGGACAGAAAGAAGCAACACAAAGAAAGCAGAGGAGGTCCTTACAACGTCGCCGCTGTGTCGAGGGTTTCCTGCCACGAACGTGACGGAGGCAACATCACCCTGGAAAGCAAAATGAACGGTCAACTTCAGGTCCCTGCTGGTAAATCAGATCCCACCATTACCTGAAGCTGGAGCAAGCATGCTCTCAGCAACCAGCTTGTAAACCTACCGGAAATCTTTGGGAAGTATTTCTAGATTAAACTGGTTTTAAATGATACTTAAAGGCATATGCACCCCTGGGAGAAACTGAGCCTCCCCCACAGTCTCCTGAGTTGAGCAAGTGGGCAGAAGCAGGATAACCCAGTCATTCTGTGAATCTGGCAGCACTGACTTTAGCTTAGCTAATCTGGTGTTTCCAAATAGCACCACTTGGTTAAAGTGAACTAATTAACTCAAGATTTTTTTCCAATTACGTTTCGTGACCCGCACATTCTGATTGAGTACAAACGAGAAGCCAATTTCACATTAAAGGACTGACTTGGCGGCATTTATTAGGGTAACTGCACAGCATCCCCAACTTCCATAAACAAGGTTGATACCAGATGCTGCTCATGCGTGTTGCTTTTGCTACTATCCGCCGTGCTTCCCTGTGATTGGCCTGTACTTCTGCAGCATATAGTTGCCCTATTGAACGCCGCCTAGTCAGTCCTTTGATGTGAAATTGACTTCTCGTTTGTACTCGATCAGAGTGTGCGGGTCACAAAACGTAATTGGAAAAAATCTTGAGTTAATTAGTTCACTTTCGCCATATGTTGTTAGTTGGAAACACCAGATTACAGCAACTATGCTAAGCTAAGCTAAAGTCAGTGCTGCCAGATTCAGAGAATGATGGGGTCAGTTAGAAAATGCTTCTGCCCACTGTGGGGGGAGGCTCAGTTTTCCCCAGAGGTGGCATGTGCCTTTAAAGTTAAATTCCTAGAAATGAAATAGGAACTGGCAGGATGAGGTTACACGGTACGATCCTGCATCGTCATGGTAACGGTGGAGCTGGATGAGAACATCAGCTTCAGTCTGAACCGAGCTGGGTCAGGGAATGTCCTACCTGTCTGTAGATGGGATAAACCTGCTCCAGGACGTCTCCAAAGCTGCTGTTGTCCGGTTTCCTGTCCACGGATGCTGGCGCCAGCAGGTTGAACAGGTTCTTGGTGAAGAAGGGAGGCTGCGGACCGGCCGGCAGCCTCGACACCGAGTCCTGAAGACACAGAGACAACAACACAGCATCAGTGTAATCATGAAAAATCTCTATAATGTTTATTACCAAGTTTTCCTGTCAGGAGGACAATCTGCACCCCGCGTCAGGAGTTCGTCATGAAATCAGCCTGTATGCAGACGATAGATGATTATTCCTGTTAAACCGCCTTCATCCTCCCATACTTCGGCATAGTCCAGTTTTACAACACAATGTTATGTTGTTGTTTTTCTAGACTTATACAGAAACATAACGGAGAACATTGTACAACACAGCCCCCAATAACACTATGATCCTCCTAAATCAGCCACAATGAACAGATGGCAGATCTGATGGAAGGAGGTAGAGACCTGAATCTGTTCTGTGGGGTTTTCTGGAAGACAGGAAGACGTCTGCAAGCGTTACCACATGTCTTAGATGGTTTTGTCCCACCCAGGAAGCTTCCTTGACTAAGCATCAACAATAAAATGAAGTTTTCTGTTGTTGTGTTGAAGTTCTGTTTGTCAGAGATCTGAATAAGACTTGAGAACATTCAGATGGTTTAGGAACTTCTTCTGTCTTCCAATATTCTGAATAATCTGCAATAACTTCCTGAACTTTATACAGAGTGTAACTCTCCTCCAGCCGGTGGAGGCATGTGGCCGCCCTAGCTGAGCCGGTTCTGGTCCATGTTCATGATGTCCTGGTAATCCTGATGTCTCAGACCTGTTGTCTGGTTCCCATGATGTCTCAGACCTGTAGTCTGGTTACCCTGATGTCTCAGACCTGGTGTCTGGTTACCCTGATGTCTCAGACCTGTTGTCTGGTTACCCTGATGTCTCAGGCCTGTAGTCTGGTTACCCTGATGTCTCAGGCCTGTAGTCTGGTTACCCTGATGTCTCAGACCTGTAGTCTGGTAACCCTGATGTCTCAGACCTGTTGTCTGGTTACCCTGATGCCTCAGACCTGGTGTCTGGTTACCCTGATGTCTCAGACCTGTTGTCCTGGTTACCCGGATGTCTCAGACCTGTAGTCTGGTTACCCTGATGTCTCAGACCTGTAGTCTGGTTACCCTGATGTCTCAGACCTGTTGTCTGGTTACCCTGATGTCTCAGACCTGTAGTCTGGTTACCCTGATGTCTCAGACCTGTTGTCTGGTTACCCTGATGTCTCAGACCTGTAGTCTGGTTACCCTGATGTCTCAGACCTGTTGTCCTGGTTACCCTGATGTCTCAGACCTGTAGTCTGGTTACCCTGATGTCTCAGACCTGTAGTCTGGTTACCCTGATGTCTCAGACCTGTTGTCCTGGTTACCCTGATGTCTCAGACCTGGTGTCTGGTTACCCTGATGTCTCAGACCTGTAGTCTGGTTACCCTGATGTCTCAGACCTGTTGTCTGGTTACCCTGATGTCTCAGACCTGTAGTCTGGTTACCCTGATGTCTCAGACCTGTTGTCCTGGTTACCCTGATGTCTCAGACCTGTAGTCTGGTAACCTGATGTGTCAGACCTGTAGTCTGGTTACCCTGATATCTCCGACCTGGTGTCTGGTTACCCTGATGTCTCAGGCCTGTAGTCTGGTTACCCTGATGTCTCAGACCTGTAGTCTGGTTACCCTGATGTCTCAGACCTGTAGTCTGGTTACCCTGATGTCTCAGACCTGTTGTCCTGGTTACCCTGATGTCTCAGACCTGTAGTCTGGTTACCCTGATGTCTCAGACCTGGTGTCTGGTTACCATGATGTCTCAGACCTGTAGTCTGGTAACCCTGATGTCTCAGACCTGTAGTCTGGTTACCCTGATGTCTCAGACCTGGTGTCTGGTTACCCTGATGTCTCAGGCCTGTAGTCTGGTTACCCTGATGTCTCAGACCTGTAGTCTGGTTACCCTGATGTCTCAGACCTGTTGTCCTGGTTACCCTGATGTCTCAGACCTGTAGTCTGGTTACCCTGATGTCTCAGACCTGTAGTCTGGTTACCCTGATGTCTCAGACCTGTTGTCCTGGTTACCCGGATGTCTCAGGCCTGTAGTCTGGTTACCCTGATGTCTCAGACCTGTTGTCTGGTTACCCTGATGTCTCAGACCTGTTGTCTGGTTACCCTGATGTCTCAGACCTGTAGTCTGGTTACCCTGATGTCTCAGACCTGTAGTCTGGTTACCCTGATGTCTCAGACCTGTAGTCTGGTTACCCTGATGTCTCAGACCTGTAGTCTGGTTACCCTGATTTCTCAGACCTGTTGTCCTGGTAACCCTGATGTCTCAGACCTGTAGTCTGGTTACCCTGATGTCTCAGACCTGTTGTCCTGGTTACCCTGATGTCTCAGACCTGTAGTCTGGTAACCCGATGTCTCAGACCTGTTGTCCTGGTTACCCTGATGTCTCAGACCTGTAGTCTGGTTACCCTGATGTCTCAGACCTGTTGTCCTGGTTACCCTGATGTCTCAGACCTGTTGTCCTGGTTACCCTGATGTCTCAGACCTGTAGTCTGGTTACCCGGATGTCTCAGGCCTGTAGTCTGGTTACCCTGATGTCTCAGACCTGTAGTCTGGTAACCCGATGTCTCAGACCTGTTGTCTGGTTACCCTGATGTGTTGGACTTGTCCTTCTACCGTGTCCTGTAACGACCGTGGTCAGTTTCTACCTCTGACATGTCTATGTTAAATGTATATTTGAGACAGCATGTGTTTTTGTCCACCCTTTTCCTCCCGTGACACCTGAGATGATGTAAATTTGTGAGAAGTTAAAATCTTTGTAAATATTTGATGAGCACACAAAAACTTTTCCATGGTTCAACAGGACGTTTTATAGAGATTAGATTTTCTCCTGCTTGTCTCACCTGAGCGATGGCCTTGGCCAGGCCGCGGTACTTGTGCAGGTAGGCGGTGAGCGTGTGAGGACCGTAGATGGTGGAGGCTCCTTCGTATCGTTGCACCTGGACATTACAGGAGACACATCGCAGTCAGTTTCCAGCAGGTTTCAGTCGTTTTCCATGGCAATCAGCCACAACGACGCTTCGTTTAAACTGGTTCCACTCAGCAATCTGTTGACGTCACAAATTTCCTCCAGTGCAGAATGAAGGAAACTTTATGTCCCAACAGGTTAAATGACACTAATTCAGTTTAATTCTCTAAGTTTCCAAATGTTTTCTTCCCAGTTAAACACAAACACGTCTGTAAAAAGTAGTTCCAGGGTGACGTTGACCATCGTGTAGTAACACGTCTGTAAAAAGTAGTTCCAGGGTGATGTTTACCATCGTGTAGTAACACGTCTGTAAAAAGTAGTTCCAGGGTGATGTTTACCATTGTGTAGTAACACGTCTGTAAAAAGTAGTTCCAGGGTGACTTTGACCATCGTGTAGTAACAGGTCTGTAAAAGTAGTTCCAGGGTGACGTTTACCATCGTGTAGTAACACGTCTGTAAAAAGTAGTTCCAGGGTGATGTTTACCATCGTGTAATAACACGTCTGTAAAAAGTAGTTCCAGGGTGACGTTTACCATCGTGTAGTAACACGTCTGTAATAAGTAGTTCCAGGGTGATGTTTACCATCGTGTAGTAACACGTCTGTAAAAAGTAGTTCCAGGGTGACGTTTACCATCGTGTAGTAACACGTCTGTAATAAGTAGTTCCAGGGTGACATTTACCACCGCGTAGTAACACGTCTGTAATAAGTAGTTCCAGGGTGATGTTTACCATCGTGTAGTAACACGTCTGTAAAAAGTAGTTCCAGGGTGACGTTTACCATCGTGTAGTAACACGTCTGTAATAAGTAGTTCCAGGGTGACGTTTACCATCGTGTAATAACACGTCTGTAAAAAGTAGTTCCAGGGTGACGTTTACCATCGTGTAGTAACACGTCTGTAATAAGTAGTTCCAGGGTGACGTTTACCATCGTGTAATAACACGTCTGTAAAAAGTAGTTCCAGGGTGACGTTTACCATCGTGTAGTAACACGTCTGTAAAAAGTAGTTCCAGGGTGACGTTTACCATCGTGTAGTAACACGTCTGTAAAAAGTAGTTCCAGGGTGAAGTTTACCATCTTGTAATAACACGTCTGTAAAAAGTAGTTCCAGGGTGACGTTTACCATCTTGTAATAACACGTCTGTAAAAAGTAGTTCCAGGGTGATGTTTACCATCGTGTAATAACACGTCTGTAAAAAGTAGTTCCAGGGTGACGTTTACCATCTTGTAATAACACGTCTGTAAAAAGTAGTTCCAGGGTGATGTTTACCATCGTGTAATAACACGTCTGTAAAAAGTAGTTCCAGGGTGACGTTTACCATCGTGTAGTAACACGTCTGTAAAAAGTAGTTCCAGGGTGATGTTAACCATCGTGTAGTAACACGTCTGTAAAAGTAGTTCCAGGGTGATGTTTACCATCGTGTAGTAACACGTCTGTAAAAGTAGTTCCAGGGTGATGTTTACCATCGTGTAATAACACGTCTGTAAAAAGTAGTTCCAGGGTGAAGTTTACCATCGTGTAGTAACACGTCTGTAAAAAGTAGTTCCAGGGTGATGTTTACCATCGTCTAGTAACACGTCTGTAAAAAGTAGTTCCAGGGTGAAGTTTACCATCTTGTAATAACACGTCTGTAAAAAGTAGTTCCAGGGTGATGTTTACCATCGTGTAATAACACGTCTGTAAAAAGTAGTTCCAGGGTGACGTTTACCATCGTGTAGTAACACGTCTGTAAAAAGTAGTTCCAGGGTGACGTTTACCATCGTGTAGTAACACGTCTGTAAAAAGTAGTTCCAGGGTGACGTTTACCATCGTGTAGTAACACGTCTGTAAAAAGTAGTTCCAGGGTGACGTTTACCATCGTGTAGTAACACGTCTGTAAAAAGTAGTTCCAGGGTGACGTTTACCATCGTGTAGTAACACGTCTGTAAAAAGTAGTTCCAGGGTGAAGTTTACCATCGTGTAGTAACACGTCTGTAAAAAGTAGTTCCAGGGTGACGTTTACCATCGTGTAGTAACACGTCTGTAAAAAGTAGTTCCAGAGTGATGTTTACCATCGTGTAGTAACACGTCTGTAAAAAGTAGTTCCAGGGTGAAGTTTACCATCTTGTAATAACACGTCTGTAAAAAGTAGTTCCAGGGTGACGTTTACCATCGTGTAGTAACACGTTTGTAAAACGTAGTTCCAGGGTGATGTTTACCATCTTGTAATAACACGTCTGTAAAAAGTAGTTCCAGGGTGATGTTTACCATCGTGTAATAACACGTCTGTAAAAAGTAGTTCCAGTGTGACGTTTACCATCGTGTAGTAACACGTCTGTAAAAAGTAGTTCCAGGGTGACGTTTACCATCGTGTAGTAACACGTCTGTAAAAAGTAGTTCCAGGGTGATGTTTACCATCGTGTAATAACACGTCTGTAAAAAGTAGTTCCAGTGTGACGTTTACCATCGTGTAGTAACACGTCTGTAAAAAGTAGTTCCAGGGTGATGTTTACCATCGTGTAATAACACGTCTGTAAAAAGTAGTTCCAGTGTGACGTTTACCATCGTGTAGTAACACGTCTGTAAAAAGTAGTTCCAGTGTGACGTTTACCATCGTGTAGTAACACCAAGGGGCAAACTCCGCCGCAGAACAGTGAAGCTCGCTTCCTTGTTGTAAATAGTGTAATCCTCCCCTTCATCCACTAGGGGCTGGCTCCAAGAGCGAGCAAATCCCCATAGACTCCCATGTTAAAAACGCCGACTTCACAGCAGAAATAAACAGGTTTACAGCCTGGTTCAAAAAATCATTTTAGGTTTATTAGGTCACGTTTACCTTCATGTCAACTGTGAGGGGGTGAATTTTTTTTATAACTCATTCGTTTAGATGTTATTTATTCTTCAAATTACACATAATTAAGGGCGTATCCTTATGATTGACATGCGGCAGACCGGAAGCTCCGCCTGCCGACCGGAGGCTCCTAGTTAGCTCCTTCTTTGCTCTTAATAAGGTCTCAGTTTGTTACAGAGTCGCACAACGGCGGTGTTTAGTCAGCGAATTGCAAGTCTAAGCATGTCTTACCTTAACCATGCCGCTTAGGGGGCTTATCTTTGTTAGCTCCTCTTAGTTTCGTGTTAGCTCAGTTAGCGTTTAGCCCACAGTACGTCAGCTGTCAATCATTTGTCCCGCGGCCGCGCTGTGCCCATTTTAGGATTTTCCTGGAGTGACGACGTACGTGACACGGCAAGATGGCGACGGTAAGACACGCCCACCTGGCTTCACATTTCTCTATTCAGAAGAGACCGGAAGCTACGTCCAATAATTATATACAGTCTATGAGTAACACGTCTGTAAAAAGTAGTTCCAGGGTGATGTTTACCATCGTGTAGTAACACGTCTGTAAAAAGTAGTTCCAGGGTGAGGTTTACCATCTTGTAATAACACGTCTGTAAAAAGTAGTTCCAGGGTGACGTTTTCCATCGTGTAGTAACACGTCTGTAAAAAGTAGTTCCAGGGTGACGTTTTCCATCGTGTATAACACGAGGAAAACGAACTCTGGTCCGTTTAAAGTGGACCAAACAGCCCTGGTGTGAAAGCGACCTTAGGCCTTTTGCAGAGGGGAAATGTTATCATCATACCATCATAATCCTGACGTCATTTAAAGCATATTTATTACTGGTTTATAGGAACTTTACATTTTAAACTTTTAACTTAATCTAACTGAAGTGCAGCTGAGAAATAAACTTATAGAAATGACATCTGAGTTGTTTTTAGAATATGTTCATCTTTTACTGGCAATAACATTGATGAGAGTCTGCTTATATTTCCATTTGACACATTGTCCTGATTATTTTGGAGTTCGGGTTGAAGTCATCTTATCCTACACTTCCCATAATCCTCAGCTGCTGTAGTATACCTGGTACTCTTCATAGGTGGTGATGTAGTGAGTGTACACGTTGCTGAGTCCAGCGATCACCACCTCCATGTCCTCCAGCGTTCCCTCGGACTCCAGCTCCTGACGCACAGGGAAGACGGCGTTGATGCCCGGTCCGGTCACATGACGTGTTCACGTGCTGCGTTCGTTGCTCACCTGTTTGACGGCTTCTCGTAACCTCCTCCCTGACATGGTGCTGTTAAAACACAGCGTCATCAGTGACCAGCAGAGTTTCGGCCAGCAGCTTTGGTGTTCGCATATGAAAACATTCTCACGTCATTTCTCCAGGAACAGCTACAACCGCCACGGATCCCACGGTTACGATCTGAACGTCGATAATCTGAGGATGCCAGGGCAGAGGCCAGTTCATCTGCACATAAACGCATCAGGTGTGTTAGAAACCACGAACGCCACAGGTTCATTCTAGGGATGCACAATGTAATCGCCCCCTATCAGTATCGGCCGATATCGGCCTTAAAACTCAGTATCGGACATCGGCCACCCCACCGATATATAACCGATATATAACCGATCAGGTCGCTGTTTCTAAAGTCTAAAAAAACAAAAACTTCGTCTTCCAAAACTTCTTTTTTACAGACTTTAAAACTTCTAAAGACGGTTTCTTTTAGGATGTTCTGTGTGAACAGAGTTTATACGCTCATTTGTGTAAATAACCAAATATCTCCTGTTTTTAGGAAATTTTTTGTTCCTCAGGGAAAAGAAAGTCCAGGTGGTTCTAGGATAAAACGCACATATCCTGTTTGAACAGCTGTCATTAAGTTCGACTTGTTATACAGATGTGTGAAAAGTTTTTGCCTCCTTCCTGATTTCTTATTTTTTTGCATGTTAGTCACACTTAAATGTTTCAGATCATCAAACAAATTTAAATATTAGACAAAGATAACACAAGTAAACACAAAATGCAGTTTTTAAATGAAGATTTTTATCAGTAATCATTTTTTCACACAGGACCATGGAGGTTTGGAGTTTTTGCCCCTTAAAGGGACGTTCTGTAATCGGGAGCAGCTCCCTCGTACTTTTCATGCTGCATTCGCGTGAAACCGGGCAGACCGACGACATCCGCTGCATGTAAAGTTATCACCGGCCTCTATGTGAAGATGTGGTCCGTCAGTTACAGTGACATCAGTCCACATCTGTTCGGTTGTCATGGCGATGTCGTATTGTTTTCCCTGACCCATGTTTTACCGTCTTTCGCTCGGCTTTATTGATTAAAATGACATCTGGTTTGTTACCAACGGCCGTCTGCCCGACTGCACGTGAACGCAGCATCAGTGAGACGCTGGTTTCTCCCACTGCAGCACGGTGACTTTTCAAAGGCATTACCTCGAACTGAGCTGAAAACTCCGGTGTGTCCGGTGAGTTTCTGTGTTTTCCTGCCGTCACGCTTCTCCCGAACGCAAAAACGTACCGATACAACATGGCAGCCCCCACCGAGCCGCCCCGCTCGATGAGTAAATGAATGATACAAACGGCAAATTTAGAACTTAGAGGAGCACTTCAGTTTGTTGATGGGAGTGATTACTGATTAATGAAAAAACACTTTTGAACCAAATAATCAGTTTTTGTGAATAAAACACAGGAGAACTTACACAATATCCCTTTAAAGATAAAAATCTTCATTTAAAAACTGCATTTTGTGTCAACTTGTGTTATCTTTGTCTAATATTTAAATTTGTGTGATGATCTGAAACATTTAAAGGGACATTCTGTAAGTTCTCCTGTGTTTTACTCACAAAAACTGATTATTTGGTTCAAAAGTGTTTTTTCATTAATCAGTAATCACTCCCATCAACAAACTGAAGTGCTCCTCTAAGTTCTAAATTTGCCGTTCGTATCATTCATTTACACATCGAGCGGGGCGGCTCGGTGGGGGCTGCCATGTCGTATCGCCATGTTTTTGCGTTCAGGAGAAGCGTGACAGCAGGAAAACACAGAAACTCACCGGACACACCGGAGTTTTCAGCTCAGTTCGAGGTAATGCCTTTGAAAAGTCACCGCGCTGCAGTGGGAGAAACCAGCGTCTCACTGATGCTGCGTTCACGTGCAGTCGGGCAGACGGCCGTTGGTAACAAACCAGATGTCATTTTAATCAATAAAGCCGAGCGAAAGACGGTAAAACATGGGTCAGGGAAAACAATACGACATCGCCATGACAACCGAACAGATGTGGACTGATGTCACTGTAACTGACGGACCACATCTTCACATAGAGGCCGGTGATAACTTTACATGCAGCGGATGTCGTCGGTCTGCCCGGTTTCACGCGAATGCAGCATGAAAAGTACGAGGGAGCTGCTCCCGATTACACAGTGTCCCTTTAAGGGGCAAACACTTTTTCACACAACTACACATAAACACAAGTGGAGGTATTTTTTTAAATTTTGCACAAGGAATGAATATTACATCATTTATTTATCAGCTTTAATATGGGTGTCGATATCATTTATCAGCCACATGAGTTTTGAATAGGGCTGTCAGGCGATTAAAAAGATTCATCTAGTTAATTACATTTTAATCTCATATCTATTAAAGCAGTCGTGGGGAACAATGGTCCTCAAGGGCCGCCGTCCTTTAAGTTTTCCATGCAGCCCTGCTCCAACACAGCCTATGAAGTTCTGTACAGTGTCTTCTTCTTCTGGTGTTTATTGGCGGCTGGCAAACAGCTTTAGGTGCATTACCGCCACCCACTGCCCGTGTCATTCAGTGGGCCAAATTTAAAATGCTTGTGCTTTGAATTGGCACTCTGAATAATTGCAATTATTTTAATGCATTCATTTGCAGCGTTATTAATTAATCTAATTAATGCATTACCTGACAGCCCTAGCTTTAAAATATCGTGCATCCCTATTTCATTCCACATCAGGAAGCAGTTTTCTGCAGACTCATTAGGAATCAGAGGTTAAATGTGGCGTCGGAGGGTTTCCTGGGGTTGGACGGCACCTCCTGCCCCGTCTCACCTCCCCTGTGCTGAACAGGATTGGTTTGGGGTGATGGCATTCTGTGGTCTGATTGGACGGTGGGCCCACGAGCGCATCTCTGATCCCATCCCAGAACGGGTCTCCCTCCACAGCGCCTGTACACAGACGTGGCTCTAATGAAAGGCTGGCGGAGCAGAGCGACATTAGAATGCGAGTAAAATGACGGTAGAATCACCCTGAGTGAAGTTCAGGTCTCCTCCTCCGTCTATTGTTCCAGCTGCAAAGCTGTGACCCAGAGCTGGTTTACATGTAGTGACCTGAACATACCAACATGTGAAACATACCAACATGTCTGTAAACATTCACTCATAAATACACCAAGCAAATACTGAACTTCTGAATTCATGTGAAAATGTTTGAAAGTATTTATTGATTTGAGAGCATTTTTATCTTTACTGATAAAAGATCAGATTATATTTATTAAAATGTGTATCTTAATAACAAAAGTCAAACATGTTTCTGAAAGATCTTTCAAAATTTTAAGGTGACGAATTCCCCCTTTGATGAAGCTGAATCCTTCGTGTGTGTGTGTGTGTGTGTGTGCGTGTGCATGTGTGTGTGTGCGTGTGCATGTGTGTGGGTGTGTGTGCGTGTGTGTGCATGTGTGTGTGTGTGCGTGCATGCGTATGTGTGTGTGTGTGTGCGTGCGTGTGCGTGCGCGTGTGCATGTGTGTGTGTGTGCGTGTGCATGTGTGTGTGTGTGTGTGTGTGTGTGTGTGCGCGTGTGTGTGTGCGTGCATGCTTGCTGACTGTGGTTTTGTCGTCGATCTGAACTGTCACGTTGGTCATGTCGACAAACTGATGAGCAGCCTGAATGGATCCGGTGACTTCTTCCTCTGCAGTTTCATACAGCTCCTGCAGGGGGAAGCGTTGTTAACATGAAACCATCTTTTTAAAATGTTCTTCATCATCATCATACTCACACATCAATCCGAACCACATGTGGAAATAACACGTGCACTGTGAGGACACTGTTCTTGTCATGCACCCAAAAACCAGGTCTGTATCGGAGTCCCCAGAAATCACTAAAACTAGATTTTTTTTTCAAAGTTGTTTCATTCTGTTGTGTTTTTAGAATCACTCAAACGCTACACTCAGACAGACGGCTACCATCAAACAGGCGCTGAAATCAGACAGACAACTACACTCAGACAGACAACTACAATCATACAGACAACTACAATCAGACAAACACTACAATCCGACAGACAGCTACAATCAGACAAACACTACAATCAGACAGACAAGTACAATCAGACAAACACTACAATCAGACAGACAGCTACAATCAGACAAACTCTACAATCAGACAGACAAGTACAATCAGACAAACACTACAATCCGACAGACAGCTACAATCAGACAAACACTACAATCAGACAGCTACAATCCGACAGACAGCTACAATCAGACAAACACTACAATCAGACAGCTACAATCAGACAGACGCTACAATCAGACAGACAGCTACAATCAGACAAACGCTACAATCAGACAGACAGCTACAATCAGACAGACGGTACCTTGGCCTTCATGTAGATGTTGTGTCCGATGATGCTCGTGCTGTCGAACATGTCGTCTCCAGGTCCGAACGACTGACACATCTTAGTCTGGCAGAGACATACGTGCTGTTGACTGACCGCTCGTACGAAGCTTCGTGAGTGTGCGCGTGTTTGTGTTTACCCCTCCGACAGGACAGGAGCTGTTCAGGTAGTCGCAGGGCAGCCCGGTGTTCACGCAGTAAGGTCCTCTGGTGTTGGGAGTGACGTCACCGAGGTTACTGGAGGAGAAACCAGCGACAAAACTTCCCTGGAAACACACGCAGGTTTTTTTTTTACGGAAATAATTGAATGCAACTTTTCAACTAACAACTGATGTGGAACCAGAAAATCCAGGTGGAGAACTTCTGTAGTTGGTGTTATTTACGGCTCTGTGGTGGTCCAGCTGCAAGCCCGTCTAACACCGTTTGTAAAAGTCCCACAAAAACAAGTTTTTAAAAATGATTTTATCCCCGTTTGTGCCAGCGATCATGAACTATAATGTGAAACAGCAGTGAGCTTGTGGTGTCACCTGTCCAGGCAGCTCTCCAGGGTTCTTGTCCTGCTCCAGCAGGTAGGAGGCGTAGCCCATGTTGTCGCTGCTCACCATGCGGTTGGTGTAGTTCATGCTGACGGCGTGGACAGCGAACCAGCTGCCAGCAGGATAACAACCATGTTAAGATGCAGAATCCAGACCAAACACTCATGTCTGCACAAGTCCTGAGTAAAAACAAGTCACACAGCTGTCTAATTTCTACAGTAAAAACAGGAACGAGTGTAAACCTGAGCATCCCGATCCCATCTCCGTCCAGATTGGTGAACTTCAGAACCACCACCTGTTTGTCTGTGTTCCACTTGTACCTGAAGAGATCAATAACAGTTCTGATGGAGACAACTGACCTGATCGGAGGAAACTGATCAGAAGCATGAGACTCATGACAACAAGCTGGGACTGAAACTGAACTTGTGTTTTCCACCAACTGTCAAAGTAAATGCCACTGAAGGCCACTGAAGGCCACTGAAGGCCACTGAAGGCCACTGAATGCCACTGAAGGCCACTGAATGCCACGGAAGGCCACTGAAGGCCACTGAAGGCCACGGAAGGCCACTGAATGCCACTGAAGGCCACTGAATGCCACTGAAGGCCACTGAAGGCCACGGAAGGCCACTGAAGGCCACTGAATGCCACGGAAGGCCACTGAAGGCCACTGAAGGCCACTGAATGCCACTGAAGGCCACTGAAGGCCACGGAAGGCCACTGAAGGCCACTGAAGGCCACTGAAGGCCACTGAAGGCCACTGAATGCCACGGAAGGCCACTGAAGGCCACTGAAGGCCACTGAAGGCCACTGAAGGCCACGGAAGGCCACTGAAGGCCACTGAAGGCCACTGAAGGCCACTGAATGCCACGGAAGGCCACTGAAGGCCACGGAAGGCCACTGAAGGCCACTGAAGGCCACTGAAGGCCACGGAAGGCCACTGAATGCCACTGAAGGCCACTGAAGGCCACGGAAGGCCACTGAATGCCACTGAAGGCCACTGAAGGCCACGGAAGGCCACTGAAGGCCACTGAAGGCCACGGAAGGCCACTGAATGCCACTGAAGGCCACTGAAGGCCACAAAAGGCCACGGAAGGCCACTGAAGGCCACTGAAGGCCACGGAAGGCCACTGAAGGCCACTGAATGCCACTGAATGCCACTGAAGGCCACTGAAGGCCACGGAAGGCCACTGAAGGCCACTGAAGGCCACTGAAGGCCACGGAAGGCCACGGAAGGCCACTGAAGGCCACGGAAGGCCACTGAAGGCCACTGAATGCCACTGAAGGCCACTGAAGGCCACGGAAGGCCACTGAAGGCCACTGAAGGCCACTGAAGGCCACTGAATGCCACTGAAGGCCACGGAAGGCCACTGAATGCCACTGAAGGCCACTGAAGGCCACTGAATGCCACTGAAGGCCACTGAAGGCCACGGAAGGCCACTGAAGGCCACTGAAGGCCACTGAAGGCCACTGAATGCCACTGAAGGCCACTGAATGCCACTGAAGGCCACGGAAGGCCACTGAATGCCACTGAAGGCCACTGAATGCCACTGAAGGCCACTGAAGGCCACGGAAGGCCACTGAAGGCCACTGAATGCCACGGAAGGCCACTGAAGGCCACTGAAGGCCACTGAATGCCACTGAAGGCCACTGAATGCCACTGAAGGCCACGGAAGGCCACTGAAGGCCACTGAAGGCCACGGAAGGCCACTGAAGGCCACTGAAGGCCACTGAAGGCCACTGAATGCCACGGAAGGCCACTGAAGGCCACTGAAGGCCACTGAATGCCACGGAAGGCCACTGAAGGCCACTGAAGGCCACGGAAGGCCACTGAAGGCCACTGAAGGCCACTGAAGGCCACGGAAGGCCACTGAATGCCACTGAAGGCCACTGAAGGCCACTGAAGGCCACGGAAGGCCACTGAAGGCCACTGAAGGCCACGGAAGGCCACTGAATGCCACTGAAGGCCACTGAAGGCCACGGAAGGCCACTGAAGGCCACTGAAGGCCACGGAAGGCCACTGAATGCCACTGAAGGCCACTGAAGGCCACAAAAGGCCACGGAAGGCCACTGAAGGCCACTGAAGGCCACGGAAGGCCACTGAAGGCCACTGAATGCCACTGAATGCCACTGAAGGCCACTGAAGGCCACGGAAGGCCACTGAAGGCCACTGAAGGCCACGGAAGGCCACGGAAGGCCACTGAAGGCCACGGAAGGCCACTGAAGGCCACTGAAGGCCACGGAAGGCCACTGAATGCCACTGAAGGCCACTGAAGGCCACAGAAGGTCACTGAAGGCCACGGAAGGCCACTGAAGGCCACGGAAGGCCACTGAATGCTACTGAAGGCCACTGAAGGCCACTGAAGGCCACTGAAGGCCACGGAAGGCCACTGAAGGCCACGGAAGGCCACTGAATGCCACTGAAGGCCACGTAAGGCCACGGAAGGCCACTGAAGGCCACTGAAGGCCACGGAAGGCCACTGAAGGCCACTGAATGCCACTGAATGCCACTGAAGGCCACTGAAGGCCACGGAAGGCCACTGAAGGCCACTGAAGGCCACTGAAGGCCACTAAAGGCCACGGAAGGCCACGGAAGGCCACTGAAGGCCACTGAAGGCCACGGAAGGCCACGGAAGGCCACTGAAGGCCACTGAAGGCCAGGGAAGGCCACTGAAGGCCACGGAAGGCCACTGAATGCCACTGAAGGCCACTGAAGGCCACGGAAGGCCACTGAATGCCACTGAAGGCCACTGAAGGCCACGGAAGGCCACTGAAGGCCACTAAAGGCCACGGAAGGCCACTGAATGCCACTGAAGGCCACTGAAGGCCACAAAAGGCCACTGAAGGCCACTGAAGGCCACGGAAGGCCACTGAAGGCCACTGAAGGCCACTGAATGCCACTGAAGGCCACTGAAGGCCACGGAAGGCCACTGAAGGCCACTGAAGGCCACTGAAGGCCACGGAAGGCCACGGAAGGCCACTCAAGGCCACGGAAGGCCACTGAAGGCCACTGAAGGCCACGGAAGGCCACTGAATGCCACTGAAGGCCACTGAAGGCCACGGAAGGTCACTGAAGGCCACGGAAGGCCACTGAAGGCCACGGAAGGCCACTGAAGGCCACGGAAGGCCACTGAATGCTACTGAAGGCCACTGAAGGCCACGAAAGGCCACTGAAGGCCACTGAAGGCCACGGAAGGCCACTGAAGGCCACTGAAGGCCACGGAAGGCCACTGAAGGCCACTGAATGCCACGGAAGGCCACTGAAGGCCACTGAAGGCCACTGAATGCCACTGAAGGCCACTGAATGCCACTGAAGGCCACGGAAGGCCACTGAAGGCCACGGAAGGCCACTGAAGGCCACTGAAGGCCACTGAAGGCCACTGAATGCCACGGAAGGCCACTGAAGGCCACTGAAGGCCACTGAAGGCCACTGAAGGCCACTGAAGGCCACTGAAGGCCACGGAAGGCCACGGAAGGCCACGGAAGGCCACTGAAGGCCACGGAAGGCCACTGAAGGCCACGGAAGGCCACTGAATGCCACTGAAGGCCACTGAAGGCCACGGAAGGCCACTGAAGGCCACGGAAGGCCACTGAATGCCACTGAAGGCCACTGAAGGCCACGGAAGGCCACTGAATGCCACTGAATACCACTGAAGGCCACGGAAGGCCACTGAAGGCCACGGAAGGCCACTGAATGCTACTGAAGGC